>CAUYQG010125445.1:0-41330 GCA_963574415.1 Tarsius wallacei | reverse complement strand
CAAAAAATCAATGAAACAAAAAGCTTGTTCTTTGAAAGGATAAACAAGATTGATGGTCCCTTAGCTAGACTGACCAAGAAAAAGAGAAAGAGCCCAAATAATTACAACCAGAAACACAAAAGATGAAGTCACATCTGACCCCGAAGAAATACAAAAGATCATTAGAGACTACAATGCACACTTGTATGGAAACAAACTGGAAAATCTTAAGGAAATGGAAGACTTTATGATATCACACAACCTGCCTAGGTTGAAACAAGAAGAAATTGAGACCCTAAATAGACCAATAACAATCAAGGAAATTGACTATGTCATAAGAAAACTACCTACAAAATAAAAGCCCTGGACCAGATGGCTTTCCAGCAGAATTCTACAAGACATTTAAGGAGGAGCTGATACCAATCCTACTGAAAGTATTCCAGGTGATTGAGAAAGATGGAACCCTCCCCAAATCATTTTATGAAGCTAACATCACACTGATACCCAAGCCAGGTAAAGACCTAACAAAGAAAGAGAACTACAGGCTAATATCTTTGATAAACATAGACACCAAAATTCTCAACAAGTTCCTAGCAAACCGGATTTAACAACACATCTCAAAAATCATCCATCATGACCAAGTAGGCTTCATCCTTGGGACGCAAGCCTGGTTCAACATTCATAAGACAATAAATGTAATTAAATACATCAACAGATGTCGGAACAAAAAACACATGATTATATCATTAGATGCAGAAAAAGCTTTTGATAAAATCCAGCACCCCTTCCTGATAAAAACCCTAGAACACCTAAGCATACATGGAACATACCTCAAAATAGTAAAAGTCATCTACAAGAAACCCACAGCTAGCATACTTCTAAACAGACAAAAATTGGAACCATTTCCCCTGAAAACTGGAACTACACAAGGATGTCCACTCTCTCCCCTCCTTTTCAATATAGTATTGGAAGTCCTAACTAGAGCAATCAGAAAAGAGAAGGCGATCAGGGGTATCCAAATAGGAAAAAAGGAAGTCAAGTTATCCCTCTTTGCTGATGACATGATTGTGTACCTTGAAAACCCAAGAGAATCTGTCAAAAGCCTCCTTGCACTGATAAAGGACTTTGGCAAAGTCTCAGCGTATAAAATAAATGTGCAAAAGATAATCGCTGTTCTTTACACCAATAATAGACAAACAGAAACCCAAATAAAAAACACAATATCATTCACAATAGCCACAAAAAAAATGAAATACCTTGGCTTCTTCTTAATCAGAGATGTGAAAAACCTTTACAATGAAAACTACAAAACACTGCTCAAAGAAATCAAGGATGACACAAACAAGTAGAAAAATATCACATGCTCATGGATTAGAAGAATCAACATTATAAAAATGTTCATTCTACCTAAGGCAATCTACAGATTTAATGCAATACTTATCAAACTACCAGCAACATTTTTCTCAGAGCTAGAAAAAACAATATAGGAATTCATATGAAAACACAAACGACCAAGAATAGCCAGAACAATCCTCAATAAAAAAAAGCAGGAGGTATACACTACCAGACTTCAAACTTTACTATAAGGCTACAATAATCAAAACAGCTTGGTATTGGTACAGGAACAGGCATATAGACCAATGGAATAGAATTGAGATTCCAGAAGCAAAACCTCAATTTCACAACCAACTCATATTTGACAAAGCCTCCACCACTCACCACCGGGGAGAGCAAAAATCTTTATACTATAAGTATATACCCATTATGGTGCTGGCAGGAGAGTAAAAATCAGGAATTTTCACCAGAAGAGGTCACTTTGGGTGTTGGAGTAACCAGTAGAGCTTTGAATTTCACGTATATGACTAGTCTTTTTCTACGAAGAAATTGACAAATATGGGTAATCTCAGTGTAGTAGGCTAAAAATATAAACAAAATCTCTCCGATAGCAGTGCTAAAATTTTGGAAAGTGTCACCAAATATTACTTTAGGACATAGTGGAGAAAAAAGTAAGGAAATCTAGGCACTCTGTCAAATAATACCATAAGGGCACAATTTCTAAGATCAAAATTAAACAGAGGTAAACAGCCTCAAGGGACTGAAAACTATCCTTAACTCAGCCTATGAGGGGATAGAATTGATCTGCCACAACACAACTGACTTATTGGGAAAAGGGTAAAACTTCTTGGGAGGGAAATAACATTATTTAGAGATTCTATATTTTATATAAAAATGTTCAGAATTCATTTAAAAGTTACAAGCCATACTAAAAACAGAACTGCATTATTTAATAAAATAAAAATGTTAAAAAGCAAGTAGAAACATAGTGACACTAAAGCAAATACTGGAGTTACTTGACAGGTGATTTGACTTAACCACTACTAGTAAGTGAAAGAAAGCAATGAATAAAATTAAAAGTTGTTTGATAGGTTTTGAACATTATTAGTAACTATAACTTCTTGAAATATGAAATAGGTAACTCTGGACATTATATATAAAACTAATGGAATCGATTCTACAGTTGGAGAGAACTAGGCAGACCAGCTAGATACCCCGGGATCTAAGGAAGAACATGGGGTGATGTCTTAATCCACAGGTTGCTAAAACAAACTACCATAGATGAAGTGCTCATAAGCAACAGAAATTTACTAATCACCATTCTGAACTGACTAAGTTATCATTCTTCTTCTTGTCTTCCTGAACACTTGAAAATCGAGATCAAAGTACCAACCTGGGCAGGTTCTGATGAAGGCCCTCATCCTAATTGTAAACTGCCACCTTCGTGCTGCATTCTCACATGGCCTAGTTAACTCTCTAGACTCTTCTTCTAAAAACACTGTGCTGGTTAACCTTTTGTGCCAACTTGACTAGGCCAAGGGTTGCCTAGACAGCTGGTAAACAGCATTTCTGGGTGTGTCTGTGAGGTTGTTTCTGGAAGAGATTAGCATTTGTATCAGTAGTCTGAATAAAGAAAATTACCTTCACCAACTTGGCTGGTATCAATTCACTGAGGCACTGAGGTCCTTAGTAGAACAAAGAGGTGGAGGAAGAGCAAGTTCTGTCTCTTCTTGAGCTAGAATATCTATCTTGTGCCCATAGATGTCTGATCTCCTTGTTTTCAGGACTTATATTAGCATCCCTTACCCCTTGACTAATGCAGACACTAGTACAGTTCATCTGGGCTCCACCTTCATGATCTTTTTACCTCCCAATGGTCCCACCTCCAAATTCCTATGGTCTACCAATACAGGTTCACCTCTTATGCGTGTGAGAAGTGTGTGGTGTGTGTGTGTGTGTGTGTGTGTGTGTGTGTGTGTGTATGAAAGAGAGAAAAAGATCATGGTTAGGCATGGTTATTTTTTCTGAAAGTCTTTATTTCATTCTGCCTCATTATCTAGTAGCATTTCTTCTTGTTTGTAGAACTACTAATAGTATTTTTTGCAATACAGGTTGGCTATGAATAAGTGCTTCTGCTATTTGTCTATTTGCAGTATTTTGATTTAGTTCTTATGTTTGGGGAATATTTTTTACTGGTTTAGAATTCTAGGTTAGTAATTTTCATTTTTTTCTCAGTACATTAAATATGTTTCTACTACTGCCTTCTGATGGCCATTTTTTGAGTTTTTGTTTGTTATTGCTGCTGTTTTTGATAACTAAGTCATCATTCTTCTTGTTGTCTTCCTGCATATAATTTATATATTTTAGCTGGTTGCTTTTGGAAGATTTTCTTTATATTGGCTCATTTTTAGGAGTTTAATAAGGATATGCCTAGAGAGGTTGGTGTGCGTGTGTGTGTGTGTGTGTTTGTGTGTGTGTCTGTGTGATTGTGTCTAGCGGTGTGTGTGTATTGAAATTATTCTTCTTTTGGCTTGCTGAGTCATGTGGAACTGTGGACTTATGCTTTAAATGTAGGAAAATTGTTGGATATTATCTCTTCAAAATTTTTTCTTTTATCTTTGCTGGCACTCCAATTCCACATATATTAAGCCATTTTTGCAGTGTCTTTAATTTTTGAGCCCTCTTCTACATTTATTTTTCTACTCAGTTTTCATTGACTAGTTTTCAATTTTATTTTATATTGATTCGGATAATTTCTACTGATTTTTTAAATTATACTGATTCTTGCCTCTATTTTTTTCAGTCTGCTGATAAAAATCTTTAAAATATTTCTCACCACTGATAAAATATTTTTCACTGTCAGTATTTCTGTTTGACTTATTTCATATTTTATCATGGCTAAATGTCTTTATTTGTGCACATTTGTTTACTTTTTACACTATATAATTTAAAATGTTTATATTAGTTTTTATAATATACATATTAATATTTTATATATGTGTGTATATGTATATACACATTATATATATACACACATTATATATATATAGAATCAGGCTCTACTGACTATTTCCTCTCTTTATGCTATGTCAGTTTTAATAATTTTTTAAATATGTTTTTGAATAGTTGATTTAAATGCAGTATTTGTAAGTATCAGAACATGTAGACCAAAGTAAATATTATTAATGTATTATATATGGTAATAATAATACTTATGCCCCTAAAACTCATGTTTCTTTTCTGTTAGGTCATTAGCATAGGTAGTGAAGTCAATCCAGTCTGAAGTTAGGTTAGGCTTTGCAACTGGTAGAAGCAGAGTCCTTCTTATAGTGGAACTCATTATTTGAATTTAAGTTTTTCTGTCCTACCCACAGACTATAGCAAGCCCCTGCACCTGTATTTCAGAAATATCTGATTCACCCCTTACAACCCCACTCTGCACTGCCACTGCTTGGTATTCAATGTAAGGCCTGTGTACCTGTGTGTTGTTTTTTTTTCTTCCTTTCTTTCTTTCTTCCTTCCTTCCTTTCTTTCTTTCTTTCTTTCTTTCTTTCTTTCTTTCTTTCTTTCTTCCTTCCTTCTTTCCTTCCTTCCTTCCTTTCTTTCCTTTCTTTTCTTTTCCTTTCCTTTCCCTCTCTTTCTTTCTTTCTTTCTTTCTTTCTTTCTTTCTTTCTTTCTTTCTTTCTTTTCCCTCTGTATTTATATTTTAGCAAACACTCAGCACTCAATGTTTAGTAGGGCATACAGTAGTGCCACAAAGTTAAAAAAAAAAAAAAAGGAATGCTTAAAAAAGGAGCAAGGAAGACATGACAAAAAGATATGACAACCAATCTAAAAAAGTTTCTAATAGGCAAAATTAAAATGTGAACTACAAAAGAAAAACTTGTTTGTAACCCAAATAATAAATACGTTACTGTGTTGAGCAGAATTTGGAAAGCATAATCTTTGCTCCCGGGTCTACGGTTATGTATCATGACAGAAAATGCAGACATAATTAAGGTTATGAAATTTAAGGGGATTACGGATTATCTTCAAATATCCAGATGGGCCCAATCTAATCACTAGAGCTCTTAAACAGTGATATTTTTCCCATCTGGACTTAGTCAGAGACACATAGCAAAGGAAAGAAGAGAGGAGAGAATCAAAGATGAGAAGGACTATAGCTCCACTGTTGGCTTTTAAAGGAGCTATAGGTCAGGATATACTGTAAGCCCTAGAAGTCCCTAGTCAACATTCAACAAGTAAATGTAAGCCCTACCACCACAGGCAACTTAATATACTCAACAAGCTGAATGAATTTGAAAGTGACTACAAAAAGGCATCAAATCTACACTTTGTATGTCTTTTGAATCTTGGAGAACTCAGCTCAGCTAATTTTTGCCTAAACTTATGAACCACAGAGACTTTGAAATACTAAGTATATCTGAAGCTACTAACTTTGTGTAATATTTCTTGGCATTAATATAAGCAATTACTATAAATTCCTCTACTTTAAATAAATGTATAAGGATGGGAGCTGTGGTTCAGGACTGCAATCTTAAGAATTTGGTAGGCTGAGGTGGGAGTGTTGCTTTAGTCCGGGAGTTTGAGATCAGCCAACTGGACACAGCCAGACCACATCTCTAAAAAAAATTAATACAAAAAAAAAATTGGCCAGTTGTTATGGCATGTGCCTGTTGTCCCATCTACTAGGGAGGTTGACATGGACAACAGCACAAAAACGAAATAAATAAACACATAAACAAACAAATAAATAACAATCTTCCTATAAAACAATGCTAAATAGTACATGTCACATGAATAAATGCTAATTGCCATTAGATTACCATAACTACAATTTCTGCTGGTATACTCAATGATTAATGATAAAATTTGTGACCAAAAATTAAGAAGAAACAGTGCATTGGCATAGCATCAAAGTATCTGTCTCAAAAGGTATTAGATTTGAACGCAAGAAGTTAATTTCTATGATGATTTTTAACACGTGTCCACATATCATTTAATAACTCACCAAGACACAGAGAGCTTAATTTTCCCTCCTAAGTATGAGTACTGAGTACCTAAATATTAAATGTCTATTTTCTACATTTAAAGTAATATATGATGAAATATGATGAAGTAAAAAGAACAAAAGCTGCACTAGTGAAGGACAAAACATCAAAGATGTTAGGTAATAAAAACACATGTAAAACTCAAAGGACAACAGTTTTACAGTAAACTTGCTTTGTTTGAGACAACAATTACTTCTGAAAATTGGAAT
Organism: Tarsius wallacei; assembly: GCA_963574415.1. Classification (NCBI taxonomy): domain Eukaryota; kingdom Metazoa; phylum Chordata; class Mammalia; order Primates; family Tarsiidae; genus Tarsius; species Tarsius wallacei. The sequence goes on along the minus strand of CAUYQG010125445.1, from coordinate 34,756 downwards.
AAGTGATATCAAATGATATCAAAGTCATCTAGAACCAGATAATCTAACAGTTGACCCAAACTGTTTACAAATTATTACATACCTTGAATCATGCTAAATTATGATTTTAAAAGAGCCAGTCAGGTAGAAATAAATTGAGATGGGCAACAAAATAACTATATTTTCAGGGCCAAGATACAAATAGATAAGACATAAGTGTATTCAAATAACAATTGTATGTGCCCGAGATTTGATCACAAAAAGTAAGAAAGTATGCACAACTGGTTGCTAATAATAAATGATCTCAAAAGCATAGAAACAACAAAACTAAAGTTATTCAAATAAACGCATCATAGCTCTAGAAGCCTGCTTATTTTTCTTGCCTCCTAAGGATTAGCTTTGCTTGAGGACTCAACTTGAAATTTACAGTGGGATTAATCTCTCAGATGGTTTTTGAGAGGTCCTTCGTATTGACACCTGAACGTAAATGATGATAGGAAAAATGAACAATATTGTATGATGGGAACTGAAACCAAGCTGTTAATCCCAAGAGAACAGTAAAAATGATTACAAAAAGCAATATGAAGAAATTTGTCCCAGACATTAAACGTTGTTGGCTTAAATATTATATTAAAGGGAAATTGACAAAAAATAATAATTGTTATCATGCCTTCCATAAACTGGTAGAAAGGTCAAATTAAATAATATGTAAGGCATGCCTATAGAAACTTTATTTTTACAAATTTGGAACTTATTATTTCCATAGTGGCTGAAAGAAGTCTCAAATATTAAAAAAAAAATCTGTATTATTAACAAGACTTTCTTATTAATAATTTATTGAACTTACTGAAAACTTACTATATTATTCAGAAACTCTAGTCCCAGTTCAGTGGAGGAGCAAATTCTCAAGAGTATACTGGAAAATTTTGTTGGCAACATACTAGATTTATGGCTATTTAACAGCCACTGTAAGTCAGCTGGAGGCAGAGGCCACTTTCTAATTGCTGAGCAAATTCCTTAGAGGATAGTTTAGAAAAAAATATTTATTCAAGGCCCTGATACATATAATGTATGATACTGTACACATAATCTTGGTGGAGCTACTCAAGCCAAGAAAATACTAAAGTGAAGGCTCAAGAATGTATTAAATATTAAAATTGCCTTATCTGCAGATTTAGCTATAGTTAGAGTTTGCTAAATGGGAAAGCAGCTAAGCATTTTGAAGACTGATCTGACATATGATTTTTAAAAATTTGTTTACTTATAAAGGTTAACAACTAGAAACTTGAGAAAAGAGAAATTATAGTACAAAGGCAAAAGTATATTTGCCAAATAAATCCACCGATTCTAAATTTAGAGCAATTAGAAATATCTGGCATTAGTATCATCATGCTGTGCAGAGAACAACAGTAAATTATTTATTTTATGAATAAATATTTAAATAGCCAAAACTCTATCTCTTTTTTGGCAATAATTATATTTATATTAAATAATGTCAAGCATATAGGAGTTTGATAAAGTTTCATGTCTTAATTCCTACACTGGAGAATCATGAAGATGTACCAAAATTTCCATTTATCTTTTGCTCTATTGGAGTGATTTTTTTGTCTTATATTTTAAAAGTTTGGGTTATGAATAAGTATAAACACCGACCTTAAAAAGTTATATATTTTTCACTTTTAAAAGTCTTAAAAATAATTATGACCAAATTCTCACATTTATCTCCTTTGACACTCAAATCAACTCAGGCTAAAAGGTTAAAATGGCATAAATTGTATTAAATAAAAATTATTATATTAGCAAACTGTTAAAAACCTTTGGTTGAATGCATTTTTAGCATTTCAAATTTACATCTTTTGAGTTACATGCATGATTTGTTTAGTTAATTGATTTTGTATATTCTTCCTGATGTATGTTTATTTATCCATTCATGTAATGCAAATGATGGCCAGCTTATGGAAAGAACATTTAAACTTTGCCTTATTGTCTTGAATAAAAATAAATTCAGGATAGGCGATTAAACTTTTGAGACATAAAATATATTTCTTATCAGGGAACATAATCCCTTAGCACATTTTAGAGGTTAAAAAGTTATCCTTAATTATTCGCAGGAAAATTGGAAATTCATATTTTTTAAATTATATATTATGACCAAAAGACTCAACATAGACTACAGATCTATAATATAGTCCTTCAAGTTAAAAATAACTGAAAAGTAGAAATATTGAAAACAGTGATTTATCAATAGCTAAACTAGTTTTTTTACATTTTTTGAGATACTAGTGTCAATATAAAATGTACTTATCATCATCTACACAAAAAATCAAACTATTTTTAAAAAGCTGACATAAATAGCAATTTGTATTCCAAGATGTAAATGACAATACATGAAAAACTCTGTAAATCCTAGATGTAAGGACAAATGAAAACAAATGATATGTTTTGCATCCAAAATGAAACATATTAAATATTTAGCAAAAAGAAGCTTTTGAGGAGATGTAATTTATCTTTCCCATGTCAAGATCTTAAAAGGTATATAAAGTTTAAAATATGTGTTAGTTTTCTTGAGAGTAGTAATGGCATTATAAAGATAGTAAATGTTATTGGAGTAACAAAGATTACATTGCAATTTTGGTTAATAGGCTATATGATTATTAATAAGTAATACCGGATATTGTACTATAAAATACAAAATCCATATGCTATAAATTCCTATATGTATATACCTACATATTTATAATTGTATTGATTTGTTTATAACATGCAAATATATATGTGCATTATAATACTTCATAAACTCAGTAATATGTGGATTATATATTAGTTATATTTTAGGTACTGTATTATAAAATATTTGATGATTCCCTACATTTTGTTATGCATTTTGAATTTTACTTCCCTTATATTTTTTATGGAATCTATACAATACAATAAGGTATGAACTATTTTTAACTCCATTGTACATTTACAAAAATTGGAAAGCAACAGTAATCTGACAAGATTCTGTAATCTGAACAACTGAACTATAGTGTGAGATCTTGACCAAAACACACTGCATTCTTGACTCTCACTTAAACTTTTTGTATAAAAAGTCTGAATAAAATTTTAGATATTATTATGAGGAAATAAGATATATGAAGAAATTTTTACATTTGTAGATATTAATTACACAAAACACTTTGAACAGTATCTTACCTGTTCTGAGCACAAAATAAGATAGCCACATTGCTGCTGTTCTGGATCATATTCTGCTTGTAGCTTGGAGGCTTTTGGATACTATTGTACTAAATATTTTCCATGATGATATATTTATTTGGATGATAGTGCATTTAAAAAATGTACTAGCAGTAAAATACGATTAAGTTTCTAGTTCAAGCAACAAGTAGATAAATCTCAGATGGTAGCTCAGAGTTCTTGAAAACAGCATATCTAGAAAACATAAATCTTCAGATGTGAATTAAAATAGTCGGTAAATATTAGCTATCATATTGAGGAAATTAATTTAAATACCAAATGAAAGCCGGGCTCGGTGGCTCAGCCTGTAATCCCGTGCTTTGGGAGGCTGAGGTGAGGGGATTGCCTGAGCCTGCGGGTTCGAGACCAGCCTGGGCAACTTGGTGAGACCGCATCTCTACAAAAAATCAAAAAAAAGATTAGCCGGGCGTGGTAGCGCGCGCCTGTAGTTCCGGCTGCTCGGAAGGCGGAGGCGGAAGGATCGCCGGAGCCCAGCAGGTCGAGGCTGCGGTGGCGGAGCGGCCACTGCCCTCCAGTCTGGGCGACGGAGTGAGACTCCAAATCAAAAAAAAAAAAAAACACACACACCAAATGATTGACTCATTTGCTACTCCTTTCAGTGGTCTCCAATTTGTGTAATGTCCTCAAATATTTTTTAAAAGCATATTTTTAAAGTTTATAAAATATGCATGTTATATTTATTATATAGATTCTACTTTCTTATGAGTCTTTAGACTATGCATGCACTAGAGTTATATCAAGACATGTAATCACAGGTTTGATTTCATTGTCTCTCTTCACATTCTTTAATTCCCTTTAGGTTTACAAAAGCAATGAACCACTTGCACATGAAGCATAACCATAAAAGCATATGATTACCCTTGAATCTGAGTGAATTTATTAAAATAATGTGTCAAATTAGTACTAAAATATTTTATCAATACCAGAAATTAGTTAAAATACTATACTTGAGATTGTCTTTTGGACTTTGCTGGTGAGTTGCTTAGATTGGATACTGATGTCATAATAAAAAGTATTCTGAATTTAAATGTGTCTGCTTGTTATATGTAATATAAGCAGCTCAGTTACTTTTCCCAAGCCTTCATATTCTAATTCTGTAAAATAATATTCATATTCATTAAAAGTTTATTTTAATAGTTTCAAAACACTCTAATAACAAACATTCTAAGTGGAAAATATTTACTTATTTCCAAAGAAGTCTATGCAATTTTGGTAATGTGCCTTTAAATATTCATTCCTCTAAGTCAAAATAAAAGATTTAGATTAAATTAGCATTTTATTTAACTGCAAAGAAGTCAAAATGTTATTTCTAGACTTACAGACAGACATTTCTAATGAGCACTGAGTAGCAGTGGCAGAGGCTGTCCCTAAAGAAAGTAGTTGCCTGGCATCTGCTAGGTCCCAGGATACCATCCTCTCCTATATAATAGCTCTGATCTCCAGCTTCCTGCAGTGCAGTCTCCTGGAAGTATTCTTATTTGGGATTGCTTTCTGTTTCCTGTTGTTATCCTAATTGACACAGTCATCTTTTGATACAAACTTTTTCACTCAGTATTGTAGATTTTGTATATATAGATCTGCTTTCTTCAGTTTCCTGGTTTATAATTTTCCATCATATGAATTTATCAAACATTCTCTGATAAAAGAATATTTGATTGCTTTTAATTTTTGCTTTTATAAACAGAACTATTATAAGTTTTTGTTGATGTTTTCTGGTATACATATATAAGAGTTTATCTGGGATGTGAAACTTGAGGTGGAATTAATAATATTCAGAGCATGAGTGTAAATTATTATAAACTTTTTTGGGGAAGTGGAACATTCTTTGATAAAAATACGCAATTCGAATCTGAACTTAATTTTTATACTCCTAAGATGTTGATAATCACAAATGATTTGGTTGAAAACATCTTAAATATTTGAAATAGTGATACGGTTTGGTAGGCAATCTACACCCAGATGATACGAAAATAGGTTGTGCTAAAATTTATAATCAATTTTACTTACCTGGGAAAATGATTGCAAAATGATTTTTAGCTACATGTGTTAAGAATCCCACAATCCAAGCTTGCATCTCTTTCTGATTTCTGCGTATAATTCTTTCTGGGTTGCAAATTTTCAGAGTTTCAGTGGTGATTTTCTAGCCTTTGCCACACATTCTTCTGAATTTAGTTCCAAATTACTAGAATTAAAAAAAGAATGATTTAAACATGTAACAGGAGTACAATCCATTTCTAGGAACAGAGGCCATGTGAGAAGACAATAAACTAGAACATAATATGATCAGAAGGCTTAATTTTATTACAAAAAAATATGCTTTGAAGTGAGAGAAAAGCCTGAATTTCAATCCAATTTGCAACTTTTTAAACATTGAAAAGTCTGCTCATTACATGCCTGTAAAAAAATCTATCAATGAATTCCTTGTAGTACTGAGCATACGGTAAAAGCTAAATAAAATTAAATAAATTTTAAAAATCAATTCCATACTCTGAAAACAACAGAAATGCTTTTCTCAATTATGTGTACTCTGACATCAAACATAAGGCATCCAAAATGGAATGTCTTCTATTTTACTGAGCAGACCCAGATTGATGTATTATTTAGGAATAAAACTATTTCCAGGAAAATACAGCTTCAAACATAGGAATTCGTGATAGGTTATCTGACCTAAATTGATTTGAAGGCAGGAATTAAATTATCAACAGTAAAGAATAGGATTCTTGAAAACATAGTATGCAGTAAGACATAGTATGTGTCTCTGTGTGTATGCATGTGTGTAATAAATTTATACCTGAAGGTGAATAAAATAAAGCTGCTATTGAAAGCCAGGAAGTAAGAGACAAGTAACAGGCACAATAAAATATTATGGCATGATTGAAATGATGATTTGTTTTTAATCATCCCCTTTTGAATGCAGTGGAAAGATTATACAAAGAAAAGAATAATCTCATGAATTTAAATTCACATTTCAAGTTATGATCAGAGAATCAGAGAGTTGCTATGACGTCTTTGGAATAATTTCTTTGCTCTTTTTAGACATAATACAAATATTTTTAAAAGTTTGACAGAATTTATGAGTATAAATTTCACTGAATAACAAGTCACAGCTTTCCCAGTCTTACAAATACAATTAACAAGTTAAGAGTTTTGATATGTTAGCCTTCATGAGGAATTCTGATGAGTATGCATGTTTTAAACCACAGTTCCCAATGAACCTTCTAACCTAGAGAAGCAAACCCTCCTTCCCATTCTCATGTTGACTTCTCTAGTTTAACTCTCTGTAGTGAGACAGAAAGATCAACCTCTCCTTCTTCCTACTTAGCCTACTCAATGTGATGATGACATGGATGAAGATTTTTATGATGCCCCAAATCCATTTGATGATATTAAATTTGTCTTCCTTATGATTTTCTTAAAATTTTTTTCTCTAGTTTACTTTGTTGGAAGAATACACTATAATGCATAACATACTAAACAGGTGTTAAGTGTTATCAATGAGGTTTCTGGTTAACAGTAGGCTTTTAGTAGTTAAATTTTGGAGAAATGAAAAGGATTTTCAACTTTGCAGGAGTCAGCCGTATTTTCTCCCACTATCTAGTCTAAATTCTTATCCTCTTAACATTGCTTTTCTTCTTCTTTTTTTAACTTTATTTTATTATAGAGATACGTGTACAAGTCAGGATTAGGTACATAAGTAGCCTATGTACTCGTGAAGCTTGTGCCGCCAACTGGTCCTCACTTCCCCTGGTTTAGGTTAAACTGTAGTAGGCAATGGAATATTGTTTAACACTAAAACATGAGCTCTAACGCCATAAAAAGACATGAAATATACATAATTGGAAAGGAACACTCGAGTGGAGAAGGAGGAGACAAAAGCAAAACATGACATACCAGAGGATGACAACATTTAAGATGCCAGAAGTTAGGAATCTGAAAGAGGTCAAACTGATGGAAAAGGAATCAGAAAACAGAGAGGGGAAAGTCATCGGTATAAAAAAGCATAATCCAGTGTTGACGTCTACAAACTACTTGATTGAATCCAAAAGACATAATTATAAGAGAACTTCAAAACGTTTATTGGATTGGACAATTGGAAAACCTTGAGAACACTTGGTAAGAACACATGCAGAAAACACTATGTTTGAGGAAAAGTAAGTTCTGCTGTATTTTGGGAACCATGCTCAGTTTTCATAATGTTTGCTCAGTACCCAGCTTCTTCCGGCTCACTGGCATCCCAGGGCAGGAGGCCTTACACATCTGGCTCTCCATCCCCTTTGGCTCCATGTACCTGATGGCTATGGTGGGGAATGTCACCATCCTGTTGAGGACCCAACAAAAACAGGAACCAGATTGCCCGATGGACCTTCTGAGAAAGAAAAATGCTGAACACAGTTAATCTACAACCTGGTTGTGGTCAAATTGATGCCAGCTGCACCACTGGATGGCCACCAAGATGAACATGCTAAGCTGCACATAGCCTATCCTTGTACTTTGTTTCCCAAGCCCCTTTTCTCCTTTAAAAGTCCTTCAAAATCAGTCTGAGAAATTTGAGATAATCTTTGTGAATTTAGTTGACCATCTCCTCAGTTCATTGACTGTTAAATAAAGCCTACTTTTTCTTTCACCAAAATAAATAAACAAAAAAAAATACATAAACAAATAAATCTCTGTAACCATCTCACTTGGGCAGTTGTCTTATAAACATATTTCCTCTAACCTAACTCTATCATTTCTCATTGTTACATTACTCATAATTAGATTTCAATCCAAATACATCTTTTACTGGGGACAAGATTCACATTGAAAGTCTATATTGGGGTATAGCAAATAAACCAAAAAAAAATCTAATGTAATTTTACAAACTTATGTTGTCAAAAACATGGGAGTACATGCAGGAATATGTCTTAAAAATGTTAGATCAGGAAAAAAGAAGCATAACATTACATTAGGCTGAATTTGTTCAAGTGAGTTTACTTAAGTAAAGAAATTCTGTACCCTGGATTTATTGTGTTAGCTTGAAAGCTGGAAATGGCTTTAATAATTAGTTTGGTATGTCAACTAAAATATGGACTAAAATATGGCCTATCTTAAATGAATTTGAAATGGCATAACTCCATGTAATATAGTATATGGGAAAGAGTCACAAAACTTATGGGGATAGGGCCATTAATGTGCCTGCAAACTGCATTTAACTTGGATTGCCTCTTCAAAATAAATTGAGAAATCCATTGAGGATAGGGTTGGGTATAGGGATAATATCTCCGAGAAGTTTTGCAGTATCTCCTCCCTGCTAGCAGAGAATAATTGTAAGGATGCTACTATTCTAATGGGTTTTCTGATTTCAGTGAGATAAATCCTGAAGTTATAGAAAGAAAAGTTCAAATATTTGACACTGGAGACAAGGTAGTATGCTTATTATTATGGAATACAGGGCTGGTTTGGTAAGTCAAGTGTTTTTAACCTGTAAATGTTGTTATCAGTTACTTCATTTTTAAAGGATTCATGTTATGGAAAAGACTGAAGAAAACAGACTGCCTAAAAATCCTACATGAATTTAGTAAGTAAAAATCCTACAATTGATAATCAGTGATTAACTTTAATAACTTTGATACATAAGCATTTCCATTGAATAAGTTGTAGATCAGTTGAATGAACTATAAGCCATGACTCATTGAAAGAGGACTCTGTAAACAACAATAGCAATATATTTTCTCTTGGTCTTCTCAAAAGATATCAGGGAAATGGCACATTAATTCTTCTAGAGGTCAGCTATACATACACACACACACACACACACATACACACACACACATACATGTATATATAGTATATTAAAAATATATAGAATATATTATGTATGCAAGTATATATGATATCAGTAAATATATAAAAATACATATAATATATAAATATAATGTATATAAATATATATGACATTTATAAATATACGGTATGTATTAAATATATATAATATGTATACATATGATATGTATACTTTAGAGTACTAAAACTCCACTTTTCTACACGAACAGAGAGAGATGTTAATTAAGAGCAATTCTAAATGAAATTCTGGCTTACATTTATCTGATAAGAGGACTTTATATTTTTAGGAATCCACGTACATTTATTTTTTCAGATTCTGAATTTGGAAACTAACATAAAAGTGGAAATCAACATGGAAGACAATTATGTCAGTCTTCATATTGGTTCTTTGTTGCTGCTAGGTTTGAAACTGCCATGGATCTCACTCCATTTTATAGTTATAGGAAATTATTACATGCATATTTCCTTTTGGTATAATCTTAACTCCTAAAATATTCTGAGTAGAGTGTGGCACACAATAATATACTAGAAACTGGAACGGCATACACTTGAGAAATCGGAATTATCTCAAACATGACTTGATTTTTGTAATAATCCACTCAGAGAAAAGATGTTTTCCAGAAAATGCTAATGCTGTAGTATATTTAGATACAGCTAAAATCATATTAGGCTATCCTTTTTCTTTTAGTAACAACATGATTATAAATTAGTTTTATTTATCCACTTCTAAGATTTATAGCTATAATTCACCAAATCATATTTTATAAAGATATCACAGTAACAACAGTCTAGCTTTATTGAGAAGAATTTTCAAGACATCATGCATCATGGTTGACAACAAATGAAACAAATACACATCATAAAATGTAGATTTACTTAAAATGTAGATTTACTTAAATGTAGATTTACTTAAAAATAACAATTAACAAGTTTCTCTTCAAGGTCTAAGTACATGCAGTATCATAAATGATAATTTTGAAATAAATTATTGAAAAAATAGATTATGAAACAATTGCTATTTACTTAGTCTGCTGTACTTATTTAAAAGTCATCACTTTTTGCACAAACATAAAACTCCATTGGACACAAACAAATATTTTTAGAAGTGATACAATTTTAAATGTTTACTTTATTTTGACACAGTATACAATATAGTTGTATACTAATCCAAAAGATCCATAGTGAGCTGTCATTGCAACAATTAATGAGTTCACTTACCTAATCAATGTAGTTGCAAAACTTTAAGCATTAATTTTTTAATTTATTTTTTCAACAATCACAATACCAAAGACAATAAGAAAGTGATGTGTTAATCATAAACTATCTTTCAATATATTCAGAAAATAATGGTTTTATATACATCATTGACATCTATTTACATAGAGTGAAGTATATTTTCAGAAAAGAATTAAACTTTCCTTGCAATTGTGAAAAAATACCAGGCATTGATATATGTAAAGAGTAAGATGATCTTACTGTGTCAGTCTTCCGAAGAAGTTAAAGACTATTTCCCTGATTTCTAGTCTTACAGTAGACTTTCAAAACATAATAAATAAATTATCAGAAAAGGCATGCCTTCCAAAGACAGAATTTGAAAAGTAACAACTAAACCCCAGGTTCTATAGATATATTCTCTATAATGTAACTGGTAACTCCTTGACTACACAGAGGTTAGATTTTCAATAACTTAAACATCTAAAATCACGCCACACACAAAAATAGTAATGTAAAAGAAATACTGTAATTTAATTGAAGGAAACTGCCAAGCCATTGGAACCCAATCAATAATTTAAGTAACCCATTCTAAGTTTTTCCTTCTAATTTTCTATAGATCTTTAACAGAGTCTCAAGTAGACTAGTTGATGACTTTATAAAATAAAGCAATTACATCAAATTTATGTCTATAAACTTTACCTATATATTTATATCATAAATATCCAATCAATCAGTGAAGTAGGATCTCCTAGAAAATGTTTTTTATTAAATATTGTGAGAACTTAAGAATGAAGACATTGCAAAGTTATCACAGAGGTATTAACAATGATGTAGAGAAAATGAAACGCTTGGGCACTGGCAATGCTAAAGTAAAATGGAGTGGTCAAATGGGAAACAGTAAAGCTGTTCCTCAAAATATTAAATAGAACTATCCTATGATCCAAGAATCTGTTTTTTAAATATTTATCCAAAATAATTGAAATCTGAATCTTGAAGAGATATTTGCATTCCCATGTTAACTGTGGCACTGTTCACAATAAGAGAGATGTGGAAAAAACCTGTCCCTTTGTAGACGAGTGAATAAAGAAAATTTGCTATACACACACAATTTTTTTGTTTTTGTTTTTGTATTGACAGATTCTTGTTGTGTCGCCAGGCTGGAGTGCAGTATTGTGATCAGATCATAGTGTACTTCAACCTTGAAACCCTGGTTTCAAGTGATTCTTCTACCTCAGCCTACCAGGAATCTAGGACTCCAGGTGGCTGCCACCATGCTTGGTTATTTTGGTTTTCAACATACAGTGGGATATTACCCAACCTTAAAAAAGGAAATTCTGCAGTGCAATGAAATGGATGAAAATTAAAAACTTTATGCTAAATAAAATCAGATAATTACAAAAAGACAAATACTGCACAATCTTACTTGAGTGAGGTAACTAAAACAATGAAACCCTTTGAAGCAGAGGTAGAATGGTGGTTGCCAGTTCCTTTGGGAAGGGGGTAGGAGGGAGCTACTGTTCACCAGGTACATTTTCAGTTACACAAATGAACAGATTATAGAGATAGGCTGTAAAACTCTGTGCCTACAGTTGACAATATTGTATTATGCACGTATAAATTTGTCCAGAGGGTAGATTTATGTTAAATATTCTTATCACAATTTTTTAAAGAAAAAGTCTACCCCTTATCAATGTCTTCTGATCATTTTGGTAATGTCAGATTGAGAAGTTATAAAATTTATACATTTTTGAAACTGAGTAGTAATATTGAGAGTCAGTGATTTATCTGAAGGAAGTTAACAGGCAATGATTTCTTATTCAATGATTAATAATGTTTATCCTATAATGGGAGAAACAGTAAAATTGCCTTAGAAAATTGAAAATATTCATTGGAAAAGTTATAATTTATTGTTTTTATCATTGAAAATAAATGTTACTATATAATTCGTTTTAACTCAAGTTGCACATTTCAAAAACCGTACCTATTGACATATATTGAGATTGTTATATGACTTCTTCACCCTTCAGCTATTTGTCTCATATTTAAATAAACAGTGCTTCAGTGAACTTTTACGGAGATACAATACCACTTTATGAAAAATTAAAAGGCATTTACCATAAGTATAAATGTCAGTAAATTTTTACATATGTATGTATCTAAATAACAGCCATTTAGATGAATATATAGAATATTATAATCTCCAAAGGATGCTCTTTTATGCTTCTTCTCAACGAAAGGCAATAACCCAAACATAACTTATTTTTGGCTACTAGCACAGATTGACTTTGCCTGTTTCTGAATTACAAATAAATAAAATGTAGAGGATACTAATTTTATGCCTAATTTCCTTTAGCAGCTGTTTGTTACATGTAGCAGAATTTTTTTTTCATTTTTATAACAACGTAGTACCTTGATTTATCAAAACACTGGAATTTTCTTTTCCTTCTATTTTTAACAACTTTTAAAATTGTTTCCAATTATGGACTTCATACTATAAAATTTTTGCACACAATTTGGTGCATATTTATATTTAGTTGATTTTGATGGCTAGGTGCAATGGCTCAAGCCTGTAATCCCAGCACTTTGGGAGGCCAAGGCTGGAGAATTACTTTACATCAGGAGTTCAAGACCAGCCTGGGCAACATAGGAAATCCTTATCTCAATAAACAAGCAAACAGCCTGATACAGTTCCATCTACTCAGGAGGCTGAGGCAGAAGGATTGCCTAAGCTCAGGAGGTTGAGGTTGCAGTGAACCGTGATCATGCCACTGCACTCTGCAGTCTGGGGGACAGAGTGAAACTCTAACTAAAAAAAAAAAGGTTTTTGAGTCTATATCTAGATGTTAGTTGGTCATATCATAGGATAAGAGTTGGGTTGAGCATTTTTTTAAAGTGATTGTGCCAATTTGTAAATCTCGCTAAAAATGTATAAAATTTCATCTGCTTCATATCTTAATCACCAATTGTATTTTGTCTCATTATTTTTAGCCATTTTAGTGCATTTGCAGTGTTTAACAGTGATTTTAATTTCTATTTCCCAAAGAAATAATAATATTGACAGTTTATTTGCTTCTTGATCATTTGAATAATGCTTATTCTATTTATTTGACAATTTGCACAGTATTCTACATTTTTCTTACTATTTCATGGAGTCCTAAGTGTATTTTAGATATAGGTCATACTGAAAATTCACACTTCAATGTGTAGATTGCTTGTTCTCTTCTAACACCTCAATTTTAGTTAATAGATTGCTATTTTTACGACATCAAATAAATCAAATTTTAGTTGTTTTAACTTGTGTAAAATTTAAGAGCATGAAGTATTCTACGATGTTTATTTTTTTCATAGTGATATCTCATTATTTCAGTATCATTTAACATAAAATCTATCAGTTTTCTATTGAATTAGATCACGGATTTGATGACTGTATGTTTATATGAATGTTGGAACATTAATCTCTTTTTTGGTCCATTTGTCTACCTTTGCATCAATATGACATTTCTGGTAATGCAGGCCCATTAAATATGTTGTTTTTAAATAATATTTTACTTATTTTACATTGTGTGTGAGTGTGTGTGTGTGTGTGTGTGTGTGTATAAGTGTGTTAGACTCCATTTTGTCTACTCCCTTCAACAGCCCTGCTGGTATATATCAAGAAAGTTCACTGAATCAATAGATTAACACAGACTATTAACATATTAACCTACTAAAAACTTTAGATCTTCCAATCTATGAATGTGATATTGCTTACTGTTGATTATATTTTCCTTTTATCTCAGCAATTTTTGACAATTTTCAGTGTATAGTTTTTATGTATCTTTTACTGAATTTACTCCATGGTAGTCCTGAAGATATTTATATTAAATGGTATGTTTTTCAACTAGTTACCAAAGTGTGGTTACTAATACACAAAAGTAGATTTTATATATTTACCACATAGCCAATGGCATTAATAAATCTTACTAATTCTACTGTTTTGTTTGCTAACTATTATTTTCTACATGCACAATCATATTGTTTGCAAATAATGACAGATTTAATTATCTATAATTTCTATAACTTGTCTTCTTTGTTTACTGACTAGATGTTCTAGTACAGTTGAATAGAAGTGGTAACACTGGGCATACTTAAAATTATTTATTATAGTTATTTTAAAGTTACAATCAAAAAATAGCTATCTAATTTACCTGTGGATTTGTTTTTATTTTCTAATTTTTTAAATGATTTTAATACATTGACCCTTGGTCTTTTGCAAATTTATTTTATTATTTTATTTTTTGCCTTCCTTATAATGTTAAATTGAAAGACAGGCATTTAGAATGAAAAATTTTAGAGTCTGCTTGGTGATATTTTTCTTCATGTAGAGCCTCCCACCCCCTCACCTTGACAGACAGATGCCATAGTGCTTGGTCCTTTTGAAGCTTGATTTGTTTTAATTATCAATTACCATCCATATTACGTATGGATTCACAGTATGTACTTCTATATCTTCAATATTCAAAAAAGTGAAACAAATTGTATGTGGATTTTGGTGTTTGCTTTTCAGATATTTTTTTCTTTCCAAGATTTCCCCATTCAAGTACTTTACACTGGAATTATCGAAGCCTAAACTCTTTTTATTCAGGCCAGCAGAACTGGCTTTGCTTTTTTTTTTTTCCAATATAACTAGTCTGATAAAATCTACCTAGCATCAGCACCATGCATGCAACTGTAGTCACAGTTACGTGAGAAGCTGAGGTGGGAGGACAGCTTGAGCTCTGGAGTTCAAGAGCAGTCTGAGCAACGTTGTGAGACCCTCATCTTCTCCCTTACAAAACTATCCTAAGGCAGCTGGACTTGGTGGCTCAGCTTATAATCCCAGCACTTAGGGAGGCCAAGGCGAGTGGATTGCCTGAGCCCGTGGGTTCGAGACCAGCCCGGTCAATTTGGGGAGACCTCGTCTCTACAATAAATGAAAAACTAACTGGATGTAGTAGCTTGCACTTGTACTACCAGCTACTTGGAAGACTGAGTCAGAGGGCTTGCCAGAACCCAGTAGGTGGACGCTGGGGTGGCAGTGAGTGTGCCGCTGCACTCCAGCCTGGGTGACAGAGTGAGACTCCAAATCAATAAAAAACCAACCAACAAACAAAAAGAACTATCCTAAGGCTACCAGAATGACAATTGCACATATTTAATGTGTAAGTCAACTTTCTATTGATAAACGCTTAAGCTGTTATCAAACCACTTTTTTTAAGCACAATGTTGTGATGAGTTTCTGTGTTGTTTTAGAATATTTTTAATTCCTTTATATTTGATTTGGTATTAAGTGTGTTTATTGTGCATCATTTAATCATTAGGCAAATATATTTGTTTTTTTTTTTGTCATTTATGATTTTTTGACTACTGTTACTACCTCAGAAGAGACATTTAATCGTTTTATGTTTTTTGCTTTTTTTGTGTGCCTTCTATTTGAATGAAAAATTATTTTGTAGTGCTGTGGTTTTCTATCTAAAATTAATTGAGAAGAAGATACTGTATTTCAATTTCAACGATTATTTTTCTTCCCTTCCTCCTCATCTTCCTCCTCCTTTTACTTTACTTTTAGGTGAAGTATAGTATGCACAGGAAAAAACACATTATGACAATATTCAAATCAATACGCAGTTTTGCAAATAAACACACGCATGCAACCAGCATCCAGATCAAAACACAGGACACTCTCACAATCCTTAGGTTCAGAATACTCCCTTCCAGTCACGATTCCCTCAAAGTAGTGAAAATAGGTTTTATAGTAGCTCACCTTTCATAATGCAAACTGGTTTGCAAAATTTGTAGTTTATATAATGTACTGTATTTTTTTCAGTCATTTAGATCTCTTTTGTTAACTGTCTCAACATTCAGGGCCTTTAAAAAACTATGATTGATCTGTAAAAATGTATTTATATATATTAGATGTAAGTTGTTTTATTCTATATGCATTTGCATATATGTCCTTTAATTATATAGGTTTTATTGTCATTTTTCTAATTATGTCTTTGGTGAACAAAATTATATTTTTAAAATTAAATTCAATGTGTTAAAACTTTATTTTATGGTTAGCTTTATCTGTGTCATGTTTGATAAACTTTTACATTCTCCAGAATTACAAAGATGTATTTATGAATCCCTTAGCAAGAAATACACTGTTGTTTTGACTTATAATTAAACCTACAATCCAAGTAATTCAAGATAGCCACCTGGAAGCAGCCAACTGGCAGCCCTCTCCTGTAGCAAACCATGGAGGAGGGACCCAGCCATTGGCGACCCACAGCATTCAGAGCACACTGAGTTGGAGGATGCACTTCATATTCTGCAAAGGATCATTGGGACATACAGAGAGCAGACAGGAGAGAGAATGGGCAGCCTGTTTTGGAGCCAGGAAGTCCCTTCTTGCCCAGCTCATATCAGAAACAGAGAGCATCCTCTAGACGTGGGAAATAGTGAGTGCAGGAAGTTAGGACTCAGCACTCACTCTCACCATGGACTAGGAGGCCCTCCTCACAGCCTAACAGGACTCCAGTCCCACTTG
Organism: Tarsius wallacei; assembly: GCA_963574415.1. Classification (NCBI taxonomy): domain Eukaryota; kingdom Metazoa; phylum Chordata; class Mammalia; order Primates; family Tarsiidae; genus Tarsius; species Tarsius wallacei. Next base: position 17,934 of record CAUYQG010125445.1, on the reverse strand, counting down.
GGAAACTGTCTTATGTGGCACAGCTGCGTGTTGTCAGATCACACATAGAGCTGGGAACGGATGCGTGCAAGCTCTGAATGCTTATTGCCAAGCCATCTCCAAGAACCCTTTCACTGCAAGCAGCACTTGGCAGCCATCTCCCAGGCTGGGAAAGAACTTCAGCCAAGCCACCTTTACTTTCCCCAAGGGCAGGTTCTACCATTTCAGGTAACTTCAATTTGGCAAACTGTGGCAAGATACTCTGCTGCTGAAAGAACTTTGAGTTTGGAATACGATAATCCTCTAGCAAGAGAAGGGAATCCAGGATGAGCCCTGTTGTCCTGGTAACCCCTCTTTCTCTGAGTGAATACCCCTGGGTAACAGATGGCTTCTTCACTTCTGCTGCACTACAACAGTGGCCAGAGGATCCATACCTCCTCTTGATTCCAACTGAGTGCACACAGCTGGGGATCAGGAATGCAGAGCATCTTTTTCAAGTCCAGGGGAAACATTGCTGCAGAACAAAACTTTGAGTTCTGAGCCTAGACAGCCCCAGACAAGGGAAGGGGAGCCAGGGGCTGTGGGGAGGAGAAGTCTGTCATCCTGGCAACTCCTCTCTCCCTGTGTGAATTCTTTTGTACAACAAAAAAGACTTGACCATCCCAACAGTCTAGCCACATTGTCAAAGGACTCGCTTCCCACTGAGGTAGCCAATCATGCCTACTGGGGGGAATCTGAAGACAGTCCATTCTGACCTGTCCTTCCTGAATCAACTTTACCCCTCCTCCACCTCCCTTGAAAGTTCAGACACTTAGCATCAAGGTGCCATGTGCACTTCCCTGGAAAAACAAAGGCCAAGCACAAAGGCCCATAGCCACTATCACAGCTGAATGTCTCCATCAAATGTCATATTCTGGCTGGAGGTCAACCGACACAGTCAATTACAACATCTGAGACAATAATACAGCTCATGAGAAGGAGATATGAACAAAGCTCATGCCACTTTACATCTCTCAGTCTAGTTCATAGACCAAGGCATCAGAGAGCTTCTTCAGAGGGTCTTCCAGAGATATAAATGATCAACTCCCCTCAGAATTCAACCCCTGCACCTTCACATCATGGGATATCTTGCAGGCACCCTCTAGCACCAGCCAAATTGTAGCAAACTCACAGGGTAATTACGCACAGAAGATCAGCAATACCCACAGTGATAGAGCCCTTATGGGCTACCACTCTCATAAGAAGGAGGAGTACAACACAATAGGAGAGCTCCTGTTGGTAAAAAATAAATACATGTTAAAAAAAAAAACACACAAAATGTCACCCTAATATTAACAACCTTATGTAACTAAAAATAATTTTTAAAAAAAGAGAGAGCTGGGCTCAGTGGCTCACCCTGTAATCCCAACACTTTGGGAGGCCAAGGTGAGTGGATTGCCTAAGCCTGCGGGTGCAAGACCCGTCTGGGCAACTTGGCGAGGCCTCATCTCTACAATAAATTAAAAATTAGCCAGGCATGGTAGCATGTGCCTATAGTTCCAGCTACTTGGAAGGCTGAGGAGGAAGGATCACTGGAGCCCAGCAGATCGAGGCTGCAGTGGCCAGGAGTGGCCACTGCACTCCAGACTGGGTGACAGAGTATAATCCAACTCAAAAAAAAAAAAGAGAGAGAGAGAAGAGTCTTTCCTCACAGATGAGGAAGAACCAGTGAAAAATCACCAGCGACCCCCAAAGCGTTAATGAGTCAACAAACACAAAAGGACCTCCCAGATGCTGAGCAATGGAACTCATCCAGAATGCTTTGCCCCTGAATGCAGAGATAGAATTCTTACTATGGATGGCAAAGACAGTGAGAAAATGGATACACAGGTTACTCAGGCAAAAAAACAGTGCAGAAAATAAAAGCTAAGCTGGTCAACATAAGAAAAGTCCAATCTCAACTTCTGGAAATGAATAATTCTTTCCTGGAATATCAAAACACAATGACAAGTTTAGCAACAGAATCACCTAGGCAGAGAAAAATTTATCACAGATCGAGGATTAAAATATTGAACCAGTTTGACAAAATCATGGAAAAAAGACTCAAGAAGAATGAGTAAAGCCTATGAAAAAGTTGGAATTATGTAAAGAGACCAAATTTCTAGCTGTTTGGCGTCCCTGAGAAAGAAGGGAAAACTGAGAACACCCTGGAATAAGCCTTCCTAGAGGTCACCCAATAAAATTGTCTCTAACTTGCTAGAGATGAGCCTTGCAGACACAAGAGAAACAGGGAACTCCCTTGAAGTGTTACACGAGAAGATCATTGCCAAGTCACATAATAATCTGTATCCACATGATAAACATGAAGAAAAAAAAATCCTAAAGTCAGTTAGAAAGAAGTAACAGACTACCTATCATGGAAGACCCATTACAATTGCCATAGACTTCTCAGTAGAAACTCCACAAGCCAGATGGGACTGAGGTTCCATCTTTAATGTTCTTAAACAAAAATAATTTCATCCAAGAATTTCTTACCCTGCCAAGCTAAACATCATTAATGAAGAAGAATTAAAATTATTCCAAGGCATCCGAATCCTGACACAATATGCCACTATTTCCATACCAACTCTTTAGGAGATGCTTAAGAAAGTTCTAAGCACAGAAATGAAATAATGGTTTAATCTGTTGCAAAAACACAGGCAAGCACAGAGTTAACAGATCATACAACTTAACCACAAATCCTCAAAAACAAAGCAACCTCTTAATAACAATATGCCAGAAATAACACCCGTCCACGTGCCAATAATTTCTGAAGTGTGAATGTACTGCACACACCACTCAAAAGTCATAGAGTGGTAAATTGGATAAAGAAACATAAGCCAACCTTCTGTTGCCTTCAGGAAACCCATCTAATTGCAAATGACAGTGACAGATGATACACAGACTCAAAATGAGCTGGGGAAAGATCTTTTAGGCAAATGGAAAACAAAACAGAGCAAAATTATTTATCCTTATATCAAACAAAACAACATTAGACCAATAAAGTTTTAAAAGAACATTACAGGACACTAAATAATGATAACAGCCTTAATCTACCAGCAAGAAATATTCAACTGGAATATATATGCACCCAACATAGGAGCTCGTAGATTTATAAAGCAATTGCTAATTAAACTAAGAGAAGGCATAGACAGCTATACAATTATAGTCAGAGACTTGAATACCCCACCAACTGCCTTAGATAGATCAAAATGAGAAAAAAAAGAAGGGGATCTATAATCTTTATGCAACACTTGACCATGTGGCCCTAATAGATATCTATAGAACACTTCACCAAACTAGCACAGAATATACATTCTTCTCATTAATCCATGAAATATACTCCAAGATTGATCACATACTCAGGCACAAAAGGTTTAAATCATACTAAGCATCTTCTCAGACCACAGTGGAATAAAAACAATATTTATTTTTAAATAAATAAATCATCAATAAGAACCCCCTTAAACAGATAAATATATAGAAATTAAACTAGTTGCATGCTACTGAATAACTTTTGGATTAACAGAGAAATCAAGACAAAATAAAAAGATTCCTGGAAACAAAAACAAAGACTCAACACACCAAAACCTCTGAGATGTCATGAAAGTGAGGCAGAGAGGAAATTTTATAATACTGCATGCACATATCAAGAAAATGGGGAGCACTCAAGTTAACAACCTAACTTCACACTTAAAGGGACTAGAAAGCCAATCTTAGAATTAGTGGAAAAATTGGAATTATTAAAATAAAGTCACAGCTGAATGAAAAAGAAACCAAAAATATTGTAAAAAGATCAGTTTTTAAAAATCTTGTTCTTTAAAGGATAAATAATATTCACAGTCCCTTGGCCAGACTGTCAAAAGAGAGAGAGAAAGAAAGAGAGAGAGAGAGAGAGAGAGAGAGAGAGAGAGAGAGAGAGAGACAGACAGACAGAGAAAGAGAGAGAGAGAGAAAGAGAGAGAGAGAGAGAACAAATAAACCCAATTTGAAATTATAAAAGATCATGTCAAAACTGACTGAAAAATTGTAACACTATTAGAAATTACTATAAAGATCTGCATGCAAATAAAATAGAAAATATAGGGAGAGTGGAGGAATTGTTCATATCACAGAACCTCCCAAGAATAATAGGAAGAAAATCTAAACAGACCAATAACAATTCAAGAAATTGACTCAGTAATAAGAAACCCCTCCATTCAAAAAGGCCCTGGGCCAGATGGTTACTCAGCTGAATTCTACCAAACATACAAAAAAGAGCTGATGCCAATTCTATTGAAAGTATACCAGGCAACTGAGAAAAAAGGAATTCTCCACAGATCATTCTATGAAGCCAATATTGTCCCAATCCCCCAAATGGCAAAGACTCAACAAGGAAAGACAACTACAGGTCAATTACTCTGATGAACATAGATACAAAATTTCTTAACAAGATACTAGCAAATTGCATCCAACAGTACATTTCAAAAATTATCCAGCACCACCAGGTGGACTTTATTCCTAGGACATAAAGCTGGTTCAATATTTGTAAAACAATAAATGTAATCCATCAGATAAACAGGTGTAAAACCTAGAACTACATAATTACCTTATCAGACACAGAAAAAGCATTCTATAAAATCTAATCATCTCTTCTTGATAAAAAAACTCTCTAACACCTAGGCATCAAAGGAATATTCTTCAAAATAAGAAGAGCTGTCTATGACAAATCTCCAGCCAACATCATACTTAATGGGCAGAAGCTATATGCATTCCCTCTAAAAACTGAACAAGATTTTAGAGGGAATGCCCATTCTCATGCCTCTTATTCAACATTGTACTAAATAGTCTGTTAAAAACCTTCCCACACTGATAAATTACTTCAATAAAGTATCAGGATTTAAAATCAAAATTTAAAAGAGAGTTGCACTCCTGTACATCAACAGACAGGATGAGAACTGAAAAACAAACAAACAAAAAAACAAACACAATCCCATTCTTTATAGCTACAACAAAAAATAAAATGCCTTCACATTCACCTAACCAAAGAGGTGAAAAGCTGTTAAAATAAGAACTGCAATACACTTCTCAAAGAAGTCCAGGATTACACAAACAAACAAAAAAAAAGAACCCTATGCTTATGGATTGGAATAATCAATATTGTCAAGATTTCCATTCCACCAAAGGCAATCTACAGATTCAATGCAATTCCTATCATATTGCGGCATCATATTTCACAGACCTAGAAAAGACAATACAGAAAATCATATGGAGGTTAAAAAAAAGAGACCAAATTAAAAGCAATCCTCAGAAAAAATAAAAATACAAATAAAAATAAAGCAGAAGGCATCATAGTTCCAGACTTCCAACTTTATTGCAAGGTTACAGAAAGCAAGATAGCATGGTACTGGTACAGAAATAATCAAAGGAACAGGACAGAGAATCCAGAAATAAAACCAGTGGCCTTCAACCAACTCCTCTTCAACAAAGCTGAAAAAACAAATAAATAAACAAACAAATATTGGGGAAAGGAAGCCATAGTTAGAAAATAAATAATGCTGGAAAAACTAGCTAACCACATGCAGAAGAAAAAAACTAGACCCCTAAACACCACCATATAAAAAATTAACTCAAAATAGGTCAAGGAATTAAATGTGAAACCTCAAACCATAAGAATCTTAGAGAAAACATAAGAAACAATCTCCTGAACATCAGATTAGGTAATTTTTCATGGTCATTTCTTCAAAAGTAAATGGAGCAAAATCTAAGATCAACAGGTGGGACCTTATGAAGCTAAAAAGATTTTGCATAGAAAAAGAAACCATCAAGAAAGTAAGGAGATGGAATAGAAAAATATTTGCAAACTATGCTTCTGACAAAGGCCTAACATCCAGTATCTAAAATGAACTCAAAGAAATTGACAGAAAAAAAAAAAAATCTTAAAAAGTAGGCAAAGGACATAAACAGACATTTCTCAAAGGAAGGCATCCAAACAGAAAAAAAGCTCAACCTCACGAATCATCTGAGAAATGAAAATCAAAACTAAAATGAGATACCACTTCCCAGTGGTTAGGATGGCTATCATTAAAAAGTCAAAAAACAACAGATGCCGTCAAGGCTGCAGAGAAAAAGGAATGCTTCTACACTGTAGGTGGGAATGTAAACTAGTTCAATCTTTGTGAAAAGCAGTGTGGCATTTTCTCAAAGATCTAAATTTGAGTTACCATAAAATCCAGCAATCACACTTCTGGGAATATACTCAGAGGAACATATATTACTTTGCCAAAAAGACACCTGCATATGTATGTTCACTGCAGCACAATTTGCAATAGCAAAAGCATAGAACCAACCAGATGCCCAACTAAAATAAACTGGATAAAGAAAATATGGTACATATACATGACTGAATAGTATGCAGCTATAAAAAAGAACAAAAGCATGTCTTTTGCAGCAACGTGGATGCAGCTGAAGACTATCATACTATGTGAACTATCACAAAAACAAAATACTGAATACCACGTTCTCATTCATAAGCAGGCCCCGATCACTGGACATATGAGCACAAAGATGGAAACTACAGATGCTGGACATGGCTGAAGAAGGGAGAGAAGAGGAGGGATAAGGGGCATACAACCACATACCAAGTAGCAGGTCCACTATACCAGGGGGGCAGAAGGCTCGCGAGATGCCCAAACCTCAACTATACACAATGTAATTATGTAGTAAATCATCACTTAAAACTCATAACTAAAGTATAACAAAATAAAATAAAATATAAAAAGTAAATCTATAATCAATGGAGTTTGATTTTTGTATATGATTTAGGGTCTAATATATATATATATATTTTTTCAATATTATGCAGAGCTATTTGTTACAAAGACTGTGCTTTCACCCTTTGAACTGTCGTGTCATCATTGTCATGAATAGGTCATTGCATAAAGTCACTATTATATGGCCATGAGTTATTTAACTAGGCTTTTACTAATACCACTGTCTTAATTACTATGAACTTTAAAATATTTTATTTTCTAGTGATGAAAATTCCTGAGTGTTTTTCTCTTTGTAATTGTTTCAACTATTTTTTATCTTATTTAGTCTTTGAATCTATGCACATAGTATACTGCTTCATTTATTTATCTTTTGCTTAAACTTTCTCATCAATTTTTAAAATTTCCTATACAGAAGTTGTAGGCATATTTCAGTGGCTTTATTCCTATTGGTTTGTTTTTGTATATTTGTTTTTCTATTTGGAATGTTGGCTACACATACACTATTAATATTTAATGTTGATCTCTAATCCTAGACTTTATTCACTTACTAAATTGGGCAGGTTTTCAATAGATAACTTTACTGTCTTTGAAAGCAAATATTATCTGTATACAATTTTAATTTCTTTTTTTTTAAATTTTGATTTCCTTTATTCTACTATAAACTCTAGGTAAATATTGATTACATGTTCTATATTTTTTTCTTTATAATTATTTGAAATATATAGGCTGTATTTAGTATTTTATGAAGTTTTCTTGTTTTAACTTTTAGTTGAATTAAGCCATATACAAAGAATATACATCTCAATATACTTTCACAAGTAAACATATGATGATAAGATGTAGGAAAGCTTACATAAATTTTTAGACTTGATCTTGGAGTATGCTCTTTTCCTTAATATGTTGTCATTGACTATGTTTGCCATAGATGATATTAATGTTTTATTTATTATGTTAAGAAATTGTTTTCTATGTTTAGCATTGACTTTATTTATAGAATATGAATAAAATTTGGTCAAATTCTTTCTATGCATTTTTTAAAAGAAATTACACACATTTACAGGTTGCGTACACATGTTCACTTTAAACAAATGTTGGTGGTAACACAAAGCAAGTAAAACATTTAGCTAGATCAATCACTATGTGTTTCAGATTATATTGTCAATGCTTACATTTTAATGGCCTAGATATTAGGCCAAACAAACAAACAAACAACAAAAAAAGGTGCATTTTCTAAGTTCCAAAGTAATGAAATGTCTGCCTTCTGTAAAATGAATATATTTATATATTGTAAATTAAATTCATTTGTTCTTTGCTTCTGCAAAATGCAAAAGATGTCATTGGACTTGTTTAAAAAATAATAATAACTTATTCTATAGCAACTGGAAAAAATTATTCTTTTTTTTTTTTAAATAAAGGCATCAGAGAACTATGTAAACAAGATACATGAACTTAAAATTCCAGGCTGGCAAAACATTTCTAAAATAAGCTGATGTCTATATTTTTTTTCTACTATAAGCTTTTGCTTATTCTGGGTATGGTCTGAAGATCTCGCTTGAGCCAAGTAAAGGACATTGCTTAGTGAAGAACACAGGCTTGTAGCTCTCATGTTAACTCCTAGGCTGGTTTTCCCAGGGCTAAAAAACCAGAACTAATTTGTGGTTTAGAGAGTCTTTAGGGAGCTACGGTAAAACATTTTTAAAAATCTTATTAGAAATATGTGTACCTATATTTGAGCTTGAGTATACACAAATTAAGTTTAAGATAAGATAAACAAACATATTCTAAAATAGGATATGCCTGTCTTGCCTCATTGAAACTATTTTGTCTCATGGTCAGTATTTTCCAACAGCTCACAATAATACTTAGAAGAAAACAAACTCATACAAGTTGCACACATTGTCACCCTAGCTTTCATGTGACAGGTTTCTCTTCTACCTTTAGATCTTAGCTTTCTGACTATGGCATTGGAAGGCCTTTCCTTGGCCTGCCTATTTAAGAAATAATTTTAAGTGCATTCAAGACAAATTGCATTGATTTCATACTTGTAAACATGTATTTATGTTTCCTGTACTAAAAAAAGTCAATATTTGCTAATATCATATGTTTAGAAAGTCTCATTTTCAGAATGTGATTGTCCCATGGTACAGTCACAATTCCACTGTATATTATCCATTTGATTTTCTCCTTTGAATGGCCTTTTAATGTTCTTTACCTTTTTTATTTCTGAGTTATTTTCTCATTAACTTATGAAGATAGTTTATTTATTTCAAACGGGGGATGTTAAGTATTTGTTTTAAGTATTATTACAAATAAAGGGTGCTTTTTGTCATTTAAAAGTAACTTGTATATAACAATAATTCTTAGAATTCATCTAAATAAATATTTCAAATTTAGCAGCTTTAGATTGTGTGCTGCAGTGACAGTCTTCATTTCCAGATTAACATAAAATAAAAGTATTTATTTCTATACATATTATAAAAATATTTTGTGCCTGTATATGTGCTTATTTTTATTCAAGGGTATATGTTCATACAAAAATAATGACTAGTTAAGAAACAATCTGACTATAGATAATGTATACTAGGAAGAGCATTGATATGCACTCTTTTTTAAATGAACCGAAACAAAAATAAAGTGTAATAATTTCATTGCTGAAGTGCATATTTCATTTTTCAAGATGTAGTCTATTATTCATGACTTTAGAATAGTAAGAGTTAATTTGGGGTGAAGCATATTGTGATTACAAATTTTTAAATAATTAAAATAGGTGATATGCTAGATATATATGTTACACTAGATTATGATACTTCCATGAAATAGTTTAACTTTGGCATTTTTGCAGTCAACACTTGTATATATATTTCTCCTTAAGAAAATACAAATATTGTACTGAAACAAGAGTCAGATATTGACTCAGCAATTAGAGAGAGTCTCAGAGAAAGTAATGCACACATAAACACCCCTGCACTCTCTCAGTTATGTACGTAGCAGTTGAAAATGTGGTTAATGTGGTTAAGGACTTCCTCTTATACCTACATGCTTGCTCAAAAGACGCTTGATCAATTCAGATGCAGGTGCAATAGCTCAACTAAAAGTCCTTAACTTGACATAAGTTCATTATAATACCATTAACATAAAATTATCCTAAGGAAGCCCCCTACTCCCATCATACTACTGACGCCATGACTATAGTGGTATAACCCGATGAGGCCTAAAACTCTTCTATTCGACATTAGAGAGTAGTAACAGTAACCCAGCGCAAACAAAACAAAACAAAACAAAAAAAAAACACCGATTTCTAAGAATAAAACCATTGATTTCTAAGAAGAAACCACCCATTTCTAAGAAAGAAAACACTCCAAAACACAGCCTTCAGTACACTTAGGAATAAAAATTATAGTCAACAATAGTTAGGTACAGAAGCAGCAGTTTCTATAAGCTGTTTCTGACTGCTCTCCCTTCTTGAGAGTGTACTATTCTTTGCTTAATAAAGCTATTTGCTTGTCCTGCTACTTTATGTGTCTGTGAATTCTTTCCAAGCTGGAACACAAGAACTCGGTCATTGACATCAACCTGCTGTCCCATACCAGGAGCTGCATCCCTTCTCCCAGTAACAGTACTATAAAATATTAATATTTCTAACAACGTTGAAACTAAAAATTGAACATTCCCTTATTCTTAAAAATTGATTTGATGTATGACGATTTGACGTGATTAGCTGAAATTTAAAATTGAAGCAATTCACTGAGCAGAATCATAGTGAGTTCCTGTCTGGTGTTAAAAATGACTTTTAACATTAACAATGGATTTAGTTATTTGAATAATTATTTCTTTTGAAATGCATAACACAAAAAATAAAAGTAAAAATTGGAAAGTAAATAGTAATATTTTTACTAAGCTATAACCAGAAACAGTACCATAATTGTTTTATTTTCTGATGTGTGTATAAAGTATTTCATACTAAAATTCAATTGTTATATGCATAGTATTTATAATTTACATTTTCCTGTTAACAATAAAAAAGATAAATTTATTTTACTATTTTAATGGTGCTCTTTACGACTGTTCCTAGATGAATAAAACTACTTGGTTAAAAAAAAGCATAAAAACCTTTTAAAATAACTAAAATTTTAATATTGTGTTGTGGTAATCATGGATGAATGATAATATAATTAAGTTTTAATATTAGCAAATTGACAGGAGTAAACCTTTAAAATTTGTTTATGTGAGCTTAATTACAAAATTTAAATGCTCTGTTGTTTTTTAATATGCTATGTCATTTAAACATATATTTATAAATCCCGAATAATTAAATAACTCATGTCTTATAATTCAAATGAAGGACAAACATATGACTATGTTCTGAATTGCAGTTACCCTTCTCTTCTTAGACTTGATCATTAAGGTAAATTTTGATCAGAATACCAAAGAGAACAGAATAATTTTTTTTTAATTTTTAAATTTTTTTATCGTCTCCAAAGCTGACCATAGATAAATGTGTCTACTAAATACCAGGCTAGTGAAATAATTTGGTCTTCAACTGTCATTAATTAGTATCTGGAAGAGATTATAGAAAATTGGAACTCTAAACACAGGTTACTCTTATTATCTACCAGTAATATGTAAGAAATTGATTCAGGTCAGTTCCTAACAGAAAAACATTGAAATCATGTGAAGAAGGTTCATATTTCCCAAGCTTCCAGACATATGCCTTGAATCAAGTGTTTTGGAAACGTGGAAAAAGAAGATACTATGGGTTGTTTTCTTTGCCACTGATTATTTGATATAATCTTTCATTAAATAGGTCAGTATGGCATTGGCATATTTGCTTCCTGTATTTAATAAGAATAACCAGACTAAGGAATGTTCTAAAAATAGAATGGAGTGCACAATTATACAGAGGGAATCATGTAAAAAGCAGAGTAAACAAGAATCCAAGAAATCATATTAAATGATTAACTTGGGCCCTATCTCTAAATTTCTTTTCAAGCCACACACATTAAAATACATGCCATTGATTTGCTATGCATTGTATGCTTCCGTCAAACAGTTTGGTTTAGGTTTCTATTAATTGTGCATATAAAGTTTTTCAGAAAGCTAGAGTAAAACCTTTTTAGTCCTGGGTGCATTGCTGCTGTATAGGGGTTCATAGGCTTCCCTTTTATAATTGAAATAGTGCTTCAATAAAATATTCACAGGTTCAGCATAGTCACAGTAGTCAAAATGAGCACTTTTGAGTTTTATTTCATATATTCTTATAATTCATAAGTATTTTGTTATATATTTATATTATTTATGGGATTATTTTCAGTTTTTCATTAGAAATTTCAATGTAATATACCATTTTTTATATTGTACATGTATAATTACTTTCATGTGAAGTCTAAAATATTGGAATATTTTTGTAGAAAATAAAATTAAAATTATTGTACAAATACATAGAAACTATGAACTTCTGCATTTATTTCAGTATCATTAATTTACATGGACATACTCAAATATTATAGATTATTTATTTTACCATCAATGTATATAATTCTTTTTTTACTGCTAATACGATAGAATTAATAAAATTTTATTATTATAGTCAGTCAAGAGATTTATGTCATTAAGTTACTTAAAATTATTATGATAATCTTGAGATAAGTAATATTATGTCTCTATTTTACAGATAAGGAAACAAAAACAGAGTGGTGGAGTGATTTTCTCAAGGTCGGACAACTTTAAGAGACAGAAAATTTAATGTATATAATTCTTAAACATTTTTATGATCTTTTTAGAAACAACACTTTTTTTTCAAAGTTGTAGTTTATAAATTAATAATATAATGCACTGTTTTATATTATAAACAGATTCTTACATTTATTTCTTACAACATTTTTCCCAAATATGACCCATTTATTTTGATTAAACATGTATAACATTTAGTCTTCATAAATCTTGGGAGAAAATTCAAAGAATTTAAACAAAAATAGAATTAATATTGATATTACTTTATTTAAAATGTAAGTTCCTGAAAGACAAGCATAGTATTCCCTATGGGCTAATTTAGTTCATACTGAGAATATAAAATATTTTGAATTATGAACCTAAATATTGAATTTACTTGTTGGCATTAAAATAAATCCAAACCAAGTAGTATTTTATTTAAATGCACTATAAAAGACAAATATTTTTTTCTCTTCCAAATATTTTGTATCAGTTCTTTATCATTTCTAATTTAAGATTTTGATTCTGAGTAAAATGAAAATATTGGGATGAGTAGTACTGAGGCAGGCATAGTTGGCATAACACATAGCTTACTTGTAGTTAGGAAAGTTTTTTACAAGGCAGGTCTCAGATAATTGGGGAATAGGGTGGTTAAGTTTTCAAGTGCCTCTCTTATCAGTACACGGCCTTCACCTGACAGCATTGCAGGTCGGAATGGGTAACTATCAGTGCAGAAAAATCAAAGAAACAATCAGGAATTATGCAAAATGCTGAGACATGCTATTCTGAGCAAAACCCAGATCTATGTAGACTGCAGCTACATTATTTAGAGGGTTCTTGTGACTTTGTGACACACATAAACTTAAAAAGTTAAGAGTTAATAATCAAAACTCCTGATCAGATACCTACAACTATTCACTCTAGCTTATGAAATTGTTTGTTTAATCACTGTTGTGGTCCTATAAAGTATTTGTCTTTCTAAGATACATATGTTCTCTCTTGAACATGTTTTCTACTCTATAACAAACTATACTTTGATTCTGTGATTTGTTCTTGAATTCTTTCTCATGGCAAAGGCCAAGAACCTTTGGAGCAACTACAGTCCATGCACCTTGGGATCAGTACTTTTAATCAGAATATTAAATTCAAATTCTTAGATAATCTAAGAAGGTGCATGTAATTTGTGAAAGAGGGTGAGAATAGAAAATATATAAATGATTTTTAGAATAGCATAATCAAGAACAAAAACCAAACAATAAATTTATTTCCTGATCTTTTAGTTTATATTCACACAGGATACACAAAACATCAATATTTATATTATTATTATATATATATTTTTTGAGTTGGAGTCTTACTCTGTAGCCCAGACTGGAGTGCAGTGGCACGTTCCCGGCCACCGCAGCCTTGACCTTCTGGGCTCTGGCAATACTTCCGTCTCAGCCTTTGTCTCAGCCTTCCAAATAGCCGGAACTACAGGCCTGCACTACCATGCCTGGCCAATTTTTGATTTATTGTAGAGATGAGGTCTCGCCAAGTTGCCCGGGCGGGTCTCGAACCCAGGGCTCAGGCAATCCACTCACCTCGGCCTCCCAAAGTGCTGGGATTACAGGCTGAGCCACCGAGCCCAGCCAATATTTATTAAATTTTTAAAAACCCAGTCCCCAAACTGAATATTATTAATGTGCTTAACCGCTTGAAAAGATGAAGTGAGCATTTCTTTTGAAGTTTTGTAAGAAAGTTCTGAGAGCTTGGAAGAGTGATCTTTTATTACAATAAAAATAACTGGAAGTGTAAGGAGAACAAGGGACAAGCATATTTTTCATATTTTGTTCACATTAAAAAGCTCTGTGTGAAGGTGATCCAAAGTAAATGTGAGAGGACAGACCATCTTTTGATACTCTGACCCAAATTTTAAAATAAAGTCATGTGGCAATTCATAACACAGGATTCATTCATGTTTACTAAAGCAGCTACCCTGATAAAATCATGAAACAGCCTACTGAAGATTCGGGTAAGAGATCATTTTTGAAATTTTACTGTATAGGCTTAGGATACTGATGTCTAGAATGCAAAATTTACATAGAACTGTGGAAAGTCAAATATGTTGCTATGTGCCCAAAAATATTCAGGAGAGAATATTAAATAAGAGTTCCTTGTTGTCCATAGACTCACTTCTCTATTTGTAATTCTTATTCCTACAGCTTTAAGTTCCAATTTCATTATTCTGCTTGTGGCAATTCAGTTTTTGCAAAATCATTTTTTGAAGAGAATCATTGGGTAATATTGGTGGGAATGCAAATTATACCCATTTTGAAAAACAATCTGTAGGGACTTCAGAAAACTAAAAATAGAATTACCATATGATGCACAATTCCACTTCTGGGTATATATCCAAAGGAATTGAATTCAGTATGCCAAAGAGATACCTGTATTCCTATGTTCATGCAACGTTATTCATGTTAACTAAGATATAAAACAACATAGGTACCCATCATCAGATAATTAGATAGAGAAAAAGCAGTATATTTACACAATGGAATACTATTCAGCCTTATAAAGGGGGAAAATAAAGTTATTTGCAACAACCTGGGTAAACTTGAAGGACAGTATGCTAAGTGAAATAACCCAGGCACAGGTGGACGAATACCACATGATCTCACTTATATGTGAAATCTAAATAAGTTGAGTTCATAGACGCAGAGAGTAAAATGAGGGTTACCAGAGGTTGGAGAAGGGATAGAAGGAAAAGGAGAGCTCTTGGCCAAAGGATAAATGGTTTCAGTTAAAGAAGGAACAAGTTTTGGTGATCTATTGCACAGGATGGTAGCTCTAATGAATAATAATGTATTGTATATTTAAAAACTAGTGTAAGAGTAGATTTCAAAAGGTTTTACCACAGAAAAGTGTAAGACAATGTATTTGTTAATTGGTCTGATTTAATTTTTCCACATTGTATATATATGTCACCATGTCACATTGTACTTTATAAGTATATGAAATTAATATATGTCTATAAAAATATGATTAAAAAAGGCAATTCTATTTCTTAGAAATAAACTAGTCTGGCAAAAGACACTGCAGGAAGACACTGCCTGGAATTTGTAAATACTGTTTAAACATTTTGGGCTCCAATTATCAATTAAGAGGAAGATTCATTTATTCTGTGAAGTAAAAGGAGTTATATTATTGATTGGGATATTCATCCTGTATTATCATATGAATGTAGGGCTTTAAATACAAGGCAAGACAAGGGTAATAATGTCTGGAGCCTAGGAATTTTTCTGGGGCCATCACTTAGTATGTCATACTCAGTAAATTGTCAGTGGGTGATTGTAACCACAATCCTGTGAAAGCAAGACAGCATCAAGTTGAATGTCTAGATCACTTCACCATTAATTAACTCAAACTGGCCAAGTTACAGGTTATAAACAATGGAATACCGAGAAAGGAGATGATGGCTGTCAAATTGTCTCAGAACCAGCCTGCTTAGACAATTAACAGCTCAAAAACTTCCTTTTTACATTTGCTTCCCAGGTTTTCTGCTTCACGTATTTTTTCCCTTCTTTCTGTACTGGTATTAGCATCAAAACTGTTTTGCTTCAAGTTCTAGTCTATATAACACAGACAAAGACATTCTCTAAGAACAAAGTAATATTAATAGAGTATAGGTGGTGTCATTGAGTACAAAAAATGATTTCCTATTTAGCATGAAACCAATAGGTAGTAGACTGAAAAACAAAGATTTATGCTTAACTATACTAATCAAATATCTGATTAAAAATAAGAGAGCTTTAGTTTTTATCTGCTAACATCCTTTACACAATCAGTTTTTGAAACAATATTGTTTTAATTAAAATATTTAAAACTCTGGTTTTAAAATTGTTCGATTCCAAGTCCAGAAATTCTACCAAACAAATAGCACATTTTCTATACAGCAAGTAAATCAAAGGGTAATTAATATAGAACAGACAATGGAATTCCCTTTACAAAAGAAGCCACTTGGAATCATAAATGCCCTTTTAACTGCTGTGCATTTTATAATAGACTTCATTATGCAACTTCAAAAGATTTTTCTAAGGTCAAAAGAACTGCATGAGTGTGTATAAATGTATGCATGCTTTTTTTTTTTTTCCTTAGCTTTTAAAAAGCCATGTAAACTCTTTGTCTCTTTAATCTCTAGAGAATATGTATCCTGATTTAAGGGCTGACAAAAACTTTCAAGTCAAATCACCTATTGTAATACTCCGTAGCATCCATTTGTGTACATGAAGTGTCTGTCTAAGGTTTCAGGCAATTCTTATATATTTAGTGCTAATACTTTCTCATCAGTTGAAAAGAGAAATCAGGAAATGGGAGAATACAAAATAGAAGGTACATTAAATAACCTTATGGAGACATTATGAGTATTTCAAATAAAGTACAAACTCCCATAGGGATAAATTTGCCTCCTCTTCATAACTCTACCACATACAATGTTTCACTAATTTAACAATATTTCCTGTAATACTCCATGTAGCATTTTGTGTTATCTCTATCATTATGTAAATGTTACAATATTATTCCACTTCCTAATTTTTAATCAACATATGTAAATTTAAAACCTACTATATCCTTTCTACAAAATGTTGAACATCAGTGTTCTTACCTCAAGTATTTAATAACCTGGTAGTAAAATAAATATCCCTTATCCTCTTCCCCTAATAAAAAAATTCTTACATATTAGTGTACCAACTACAATGAAGGCACATTACATTTTATTAAAACTGAATAGACATGTTTTCCCAGGGGGAAAAAAAAGTGTCTTTGAAGAAGTAATAAGGATTAAGCTGAGAATTAAACAGAGTTGTATATGTTAATATAAATGTAATACTGGTAAATTAAAATAAAAAATATGATCACCGATAGTTGAATACTAAAACTCTACATTTATTGGCACGTTCTGATACAATGACAAGTGAGATCCCATTCCTTGTATATACTGGAAAGCAAATTTATTTGTGCATGTGTAGGTGTTTGTGTGTTTTCAACGCCATTACCCAAAGAGATGAAATAATAAAGCCAACTAAATATGCCTGTTCTAAGAAATGCTCTAAATTTAGGCATGTTCCACAAGAATATTACTTACAATGAGTTATTGTGAGTGTATATCCATGCCTGAGAATAACTTTCATTTTTGGCATGTGCATCTTTCTTCACAGCTGTTCCTGAACAATGAACACATATTATCTTCCTTGTCACTAAGCTGTTATGTCTCTTATTGAGCTTTATTTGCGGCATTCGAGATCTGTTTGTTTTCATGATGTAAGCATTATAATTGATTTCACAACTTTTTTTTTTCTGTACATTGGTAAAATACATTTCTTGTTTTTCTTGTTTTTTTTTTTTTTTTTTGAGTTGGAGTCTCACTCTGTCACCCAGACTGGAGTGCAGGGGCCGCTCCCGGCCACCGCAGCCTCGACCTGCTGGGCTCCGG
>CAUYQG010125442.1:0-44607 GCA_963574415.1 Tarsius wallacei | reverse complement strand
GTGGGAAGTGTTTAACATCTGTTGAAGAGGAAAAAATATTCAATATTAATTTTGCTGAAATTTTGAATTCACTGCATGTAAAAGAGTAGAAATGTGTTAAAATACGTTGAGAACATGCTTGTGCAGGTATCTTTTTCATAGCCCTGTGCCTTTTCACTGGCAGGATATTGTAAACTGCTTGAGGACAGGAATTATGAATTGTCCAGCAATAAGTCCTCGGAAAAACTTAGTACAGATCCTCACTTGGCAGATCTCTCTTTCATTTTTTATATTTATTTTTGTTTCAATTGTTTTGGGAGTTACACATAGTTTTGGTCTGAGTTTGAATCAACAGAAGATCTTGAAAAACATTGTGAAATTAATAATAAATGGATGGATAATGATATAATGCTTTTACAGTAGAAGACTGTTTTCTCTAAAAACCATGTCTTCTCAAACAGTTTTACTGGAAGTCATTCACACTCAGGAATACGGTAGAGAAAAATACCACTGTTACACTGTCGCCTCCTAGGAGACTCCCACCACTACATAATGTGGCCTATCTTGTCTGAAAGACTACACTTGATGCTGTTTTATTTCTGCCTTTAGTTTTCTCTCTGGTCCTGCTGTTTCCTCATTAAAATATCCTCTTTGTCCTGCGTGTTTTAATCCTGTTCACCTTCAGGGTTCAGCTCAGATCTCATTTCCCCCAGGATCCACCAGGATCATCATGATGTCTTTTTGCTCCCACAGTGATTGTTACTGAACCAAACTGGGCTCTACTCTCTTGGTGCAGCAAAGCCAAACACTGACATCATGGCAGTGACTGAGAAAGTAAAGAATTCCTTGCGGGGCATCAAACATGGAGAACCCGATCTCCCAGTTGGCTTACTGTTGAGGGTTTTTAAAGGTGGGGAGGCAGAGATTACAGATAAAGTCACAAATCAATACAGGGAGGCTGTACATTGAATAAAAAGGAGGGACGTCTTGAAGTGAAGCCCACCAGTTACAGGTGAGCTTTTAAACGTTTTCTGATTTGCTGTCAGTTAAGGAGGTGAAGCTTTGTAAAAATGTGGGATCAGCAGAAAATAATGTTGGTTCCGGCTCATGGACATGACCTCCCCCAGGCCCAGAGGGAAATTTAGAACAAAAGCCAGCTGTCAGAGTTCAGTCCTCAGTTTTCCCTTTTCTGAGGACTACGTGCCAGTGGATATGCTTGGTAGGAGTCGGGGTTTCTGAAAAACAATTCAGGAACATACGTTAAGATGTTATCTTTAGATTCTACAGGGAATTAAACATCTCCTGACTTTCTTGGCTATTGTTTTAAGCTGTGATTACCTTCTTCCTTGTCAAGTTGCTCACTTACTTTGCAAGACTAGGCTGGTACCTGGAATTTATCTAGAAGGAACTCAAGATTTTGCCTTATTTCCATGCTTGGAGGGCCTTACAAGCCCTAAGAGGGATCCCTGCTTCATCTCACGATTACAGCCTCTTGAATATAATGATTGCCAGAAACCCAGCAGATTATGTTTAGAGGCTGAGGGTTTAGATCTATTGGGTTAAGAGAGCTTTAGACAAATATGGTCCTGTGTCCTGGACAATCTCTGGGATAGTGGTTAATAATGACTCAAAGATTCAATCTTTGTGGACAGAGCCTTTATATTCTTTTAGCAAAACCACCGTTCCCTCCTCTGCTTCTTTTCATCTGCAGGATTCAAACTGTGCCTGTGTACATAGTCACAGCCCTATAGTGAGACGATTTCTTCATATTGAAAGTCTTGAAATGGACATTCCAGGGTTTACGCAGTGTCAGACAGTTTACCTACGTCACAGCATGAGTCCAGGAATCAAAGAGCAGGGACAAGCTGAAACAAAATTTATTAGCTTCTTAAGTTAGGATTTTATTTATTTATTTATTTCTCTTTGGACTACACATTTTTTTTAAGATAGGATTTTAAGGGGACCGTAGAGGTCTTGTGATTCCTTCTTCCTGAATCTTCTTTCTCACTTCTTGTGGCTTCCCAAAGGCCCAATCTCAGAATTTAGTGTTCTTAAGGCCTGTCCTACACAGAGAGGAGCATTTAGGTTTTGATGACCATCATATTATGTCTTGAAGAATCTTCTTCTGGATAGATTGACCATCCAGAGACTCCAGCTGTCAGACTTGCAGTCAGTTTTCTTCACTCTCTCGCTGGACTCTTCTGTGTTTTAGAACTACAGTCAGAATAACCTCACAGCTGATATTTGATCAAAGCACCATTGTTCACAAAGTATTTTCAGAGGACCTTTCCTGAGCCTTAAATTTCTCTACAAGGGATAAAAAAAAATTCTAACTTGTTTGCCAGTGAAGAAATCAAGACGTACAGAGACTAAGTTTCTGGCCCAAGGTCATGCAGCCAGTAAATGGAGGGTTGACCTGTTCCAAGTCCTCTGCTTCTTTCATCCTACAAAGTTTCCCATTCTCAACATTGCCTCTGACAGTGCTAACCACATTAAAATTACCTGGGATAGTTATAATCATAATTTTAAAAAAAACAATGTTAAAGCTTCATCCCAAGTGATTTCAGTTTCATTGCTATGGGTGGAGCCCAGCCGTCTGTATTTTTTATGTTCCCTATTTCTAATGTGAGAACCATTGATCTGTAGTCCTTATTTCCATAATACTTGGTGAACTACAAAGGCCTCCACAAATGGAAAGCAATATAAATATTAGTGGTTTCTTCTTTGCAGCAGTCGCTGAAAGCCAGACTGTTAAACCACTGAATTCCTGGAGAAGTAAGATTTCTGTGGAGACATGAGCTTCAAGATCCAGCTCTTCTGTCTTCTAACAGACAGTTTTCCCCTCCAGACTGTACACTGCCCCAAGCAAAATAAAAGGCGAAGGTTGTCTCCTGTAACTGGCTAGTTGGTGGTATTTCTAAAGTTGTTTGTGCTTCTGCAATTGCTCTGCCACGGACAGAGTATTTACAAGCGCTATCTCCAGCTCACTTTTGTATCTGACCAGCTGCCTGAAAGAAAGATGTTAACTGGTTTACAGTTTATACTTTCTCAGAGGTTTTATGGTGAAAACACATTTTCCAACAAGTACATTCCTCTCTCTCTCTGAGTTTCAAGCATAACACTTTAGATGTGATCAGTGGCTTGGACCCAGGAGCACAGTTTGCTCACCCAGGGCCGGTGAGACCGGTTTGCTAACCAGCAGCAGGCGAGACGCAGAGTCACCCTCAGCACCGGTTCCCCCCTCCAAGCTCTCCTGGAACTGAATCCCACTGCTTTTAGGAGAGTCTTTGGAATAAAAGGGCAGGGTCAGGTCTCCCTTCTGGATCTCTGGCTGAAAGTGGTTCTGATGTGCTGAGAATGTTACAGGGAAAAGTGAAGACAAATAAAAGTAGAGGGAGAGTTTCTTCTGAGGAATTAAAGCCTTGCTAATCAGAAGCGTCAATTAATTGCAACTCCCTTTTATTTCAGGAGGAAGAGATAGGACTCTAAGACAAATTTATTGTAAAAGCAATGAAAACAACAATGAAAACTTTTCTGGCCATGTCCTAGGTTTTATGAGATCATAAGAAATAGAAGTTGGGATAGTCTTCTCATTTTCGTGTCCTTCTCACCCAAGGCAGTGCTTACAGTATATTTGTACTTCACATATTTGTTTTTAAATTCATTTTATTCTCATCAAGTTAACACATAGATTACATTAAAAAAAATAAAGCTAACGATATCGTCCATCCTTGTAATGCAAAATAGCAGTGCTTTTCTCTCTCTTGTTACATTCTAGTTCTATCCTTTAGCAATCTTCAGATATTTTGACTATTTTTTTTCTGACATTTTCTTTCTTGTTTCTGAAAAGTACGTTAATGCCGATTGTTCCTGGTTTATAGATCTTAGAAAATATTTATTAATATGAAATTCACTTCAAAACTTATCTCTTAACTTACCTCATCTTATGTTAGATGAGAATTTAGTTTATGTGTAACCTCCATGTCCTCTGAACCTTCTTATTCCTGTCCTAACTTCAAACAAATCTATGTCACAATTTTGTTGGCTAAAAAGTTACTAGTCCTTCCTTATGTGTGGCTTCACTTTTTTTGTTTGTTTGTTTTTCCTTCTTTTTTTCTTTTTATTTTATTTTTGAGATGTGGGGTATAAGTCAGGGTCAGGTGAAGCTCTGGCCTCCCACTGGTCCCCACTTCCCCTGGTTTAGGATCAGGTACCCTTTGTGATGCCATGTGCTCTCCCCACTCCCTCCCTTCCTCGGCAATGTCCCTCGACTGCTGATTCCACCCTTGGAGCGTCGTGATAAATGTTCAAGACCCACTTATGAGTGAGAACATGTGGTATTCAGTTCTTTGTTTCTGTGATAGATCACTGAATATGACGGACCAAGTGTTTCACTATGGTTTTAGTTATCTGTGGTCAACTGCAGTCCCCAAATATGAAGATATCGAGAGAGAGAGAGAGAGAGAGAGAGAGAGAGAGAGAGAGATCGATCACATCCATTCATATACCTTTTATTAAAGCACATAGTTGTACTTGTTTGTATTTCTTATTAGTTATTGTTGTTACTCTCTGACTGTGCCTACTTTATAAATTAAACTTTACATTGAATGCACAGGGAAATACATAGTTAAGTATGTATAGGGTTTGTTACTATTTGCAGTTTGAAGTATCCACTGTGGTTCTTGGAATGTATCCCTTCTGGACAAAAAGAGTACTAGTGTTCATTACTTTGTCCATGTAAATGTTGTTTGCTGCTGGGTTAAGGAGTATACTATTATTATATTTTTTATGTGTATGCTTTGTTTTCCTTTTCAAGTTAATTGCCTATTTTATGTTTATTTCTTTTCATTTGCTGAAATTATCTATACATTTTTCAATAATTACTTTTAATTGAAACACAATTTCAGTAGACCTCTTAGAACTATTTTTCACATGTATTGAAATATGTGTAACATATGTCAAATAATCTCAGCTCCATTTTGATATTTTTCTTATAATTTTTTTATTTTAAAAATGTGGGGTACAATTCAGGATTAGGTATACAAATGTTCATTATGCAGGTACCCCTGTGATGATTTTCTCTTGGAAACCTCTTTCTAAATTTTTGATCAAATTCCAATAGGCTGTGCTATTGAAAAGCTGAGCAAGCATTATTCACAAGAGCAAAAACATGGAACCAACTGTGCTGCCCATCGAAAGAGGACTGGATGAAAAAATGTGGTACATATGCACAATGGAATATTATGCAGCCATAAAGAAGGACAAAATGATGAACTTCACAGCAACTTGGATGGACTTAAAGTCTATAATACTAAGTGATCTATTACAGAAACAAAGAACTAAGTACTCCATGCTCTCAATTATAAGTGGATCCTGAACAATTATTATAATACTATAAGAAAGGGATTGGCAGTAGTGGGAAACTACCAGGGAAGGAAGGGGAGTACACTTCATCAATAAGGGTACCTGATCTCAAACTAGGTGAAACCAAAGTGAGGCCCAAACTTTACCTACATAATGACTATTTGTATACCTAACCCTGAATTATACCCAACCTCTTTTTTTTTAGTTGGAGTCTTACTCTGTTGCCCAGGCTGGAGTGCAGTGGCACACTCACAGCTAGTCCAGTATTGATCTGCTGGGCTCCGGCCATCCTTCCACCTCAGCCTTCCAAGTAGTCGGAACTACAGGTGCGCGCTACCACGCCCGGTTAATTATTGATTTATTATAGAGATGAGGTCTCACCAAGTTGCAAGGGATGGTCTCGAACCCAGCGGCTCAGGTAATCCACTTGCCTTGGCCTCCCAAAGTCCTAGGATTGTAGGCTGAGCCACAGAGTCTGGCCTATACACCACATCTTTTAAAGAAGAAATGCTGGGCAGTTGTCATCCTGTCTGTAGTAAGCAGCTGCTGAGATTTCCTCCTCTTTGTATTCATGCTCCAGTGTAATTCTCACTCCTTGAAATTAATTACTTCTTTTAACAAATAATATATGGCAGAAGTGGTGGGATGTCACTTTCTGAATACACAGACTATGGCTTCTACCTTGGAAACTCTTTCCCTGGCACTTGGTCTCTCTTTGGCTTTCTCTTCAGTTGTCCACTTCTAGGAGAATCAGATGCCATATTGTGAAGCCACTTTGTGGACAAGCTCATGTAGCAAGGATCTGCCAGCATGAGTGAGCTTGGTTGAAGATTCCCACCTGTCCACCTCAATTGAGACTTCAGGGAAGACTGCAGCCTTAGATGCAATGCTTGCAACGTTGGAGTACTTATCTTGTCTTTTTCTGGGGCATTGGGATGTCTTTGTCGATTTTATGCTGCTGTGACAGAAGACCCAAGGACTGGCTAATTTATAAAGAACAGAGATTTATTTCTCACAATCCTAGAGGCTGGAAAGTTCAAGGTTTAGGGGCTTACATCTGATGAGGGACTTCTTGCTGGGTCATTCCATGGCAGAAGCAGAAGGCCAAGAGAGTACGTGTCAGAGAGAGGCGGGAAGGGGGCCAAACCCATCCTATTATCAGAAAACCTTCAGCGATAATAGCATAAATCCATTCAGGTGGGTGGAACCCTCTTTGTCTTGTCACCTGTTAAAGGTCTTACCTCTCAACACTGTTGCACTGGGGTTAAGTTTTCAACACAAACTTTCCAGTCATAGCAGGGAGTATCCCATGTTTTCTGAACACTGTATCTTCTGTCTTCACTTGCTTTTTCATTTGTTGGGGAACATTCTTTAGTATCTTCCTCAGACAGGATTCATGAGAAGTAAAGCTTTTTCATTTCTGTATGTTTGAATATACCTTTACATGATCCACACACTTGCTTGGTAATTTGACTTGGCATTAAGCCTTGATTGAAAATAACTTTGTGTTTAGAATTTGAAGACACTGACCTACTGTCTTTTAGTTTCCGGTGCTGCTGTAGAAAACTCTGATGTCACTGTTTTCTGTTAAAGCCTGTGTGATATTGTTTTTCCTTTTCTGTGAGTGTGTGGGAACTTCTCTGAATCCAGGTATTTAAAAATTGATATTACTTTGTCTTAGTGTGGTTTATTATTTATTATTGGTTCATTCAATATGCCAGGCAAAGACTTGACATTCATCCAGTGCACACAGATGTGGTATATAAGTCGAGTCACCCAATCTGATTGGGTGGTGCCTATGGTAGATACTGCAGTGTGCTACCCAGATCTCCCTTTAGCAACAAAGTGTTTAGTCATCTGGCTGCTGGGAATGCTACTAGACCACAGCCCTCAGCTGTGATCCCTCTTGTCTGGGCTGCAGAAAACGAACACACTCGTGGCCACACCCCCTACCAGTAGTAAAGTGCAGTCAATGACTAATCAATGTGGAGGATAATGGCCTGTCTTTCTTCCCTCAGGGACACTTTTGAAGGATCATCCTATCTCCCAGAGTATAGGTCATCTTGACCCTTGTTGTCATTGAGATGGTACCGCAGCTCAATTTGCCTTTGCCTGCTTCATTTCTGTGCCACAGATACTGAACTTTAATAAACATTCTGCCCCAAATCTCTGTCTTATAGTAGTTTCCCTGTCACAACTTGAAAGAGTGCCCATGCTATACAGATGTTGACTGTTTTCAGTAACAACCATGGCTAGACAGCTGGTACGCCCTGTGTTGTATTAATCTGGAGTCACATGCCCTTTAGCTTGAGAATATTTCCTTGAATAATTTATTTGGCAATTTTCTTCCCACTGTTTTCTTTCTTTTTCTTTCTGGATAGCCTCAGGTGAATACTGGACCTCCTTGATTGATCCTTTTATTATCTTAGTTTTCTTTTCCTATTTTTAATACTTTTAAGATTTTACTTCCACTATCTTAATAATTTTCTTGGCTTATATTTGAATAGTTTAATTAATTTAGTTGGCTATCAAATACCAATTTCCAAATTATCTTTAATATTTTCTGATTGTTTTCTTACCCTGCTCTCCGTCCTTCCTTTTTTCCTCCCTGTCTCTTTCTCTTCTTTCTGGCACCCTCTTTTTATTTCATGAATACAATATCTTCTCTTATTTCCCTGAGTTTGCTCCAGTTAATCACTCCAGATATAGGGGTAGAGTTAAGGTTTTAAATAAACACTGAGCCCAGACTGCAAACTCTCTATAATGTTTCCTTTCATCTCTCCTTTTCTTTTCTCCCTTCCTCCTTCATTCTTTCCTTTCCTCCCTTTCTTCCTTCATTCCTTTGTTCTTTCCTTCTTTACTCCAATCTCTTCTGCTTATCCCTCTTCATTAATGAATAGAATCACTATTATGTTCCATCTATTGGATGAGGAAAAATGAGAACGATGAAAGCTCTGTTCCACTAGCTTCACACCTGAGAAAAATTCCTACCAACTAAAAGGCCTCAGTGACTACGTTTGAGAGCAGCGACTCTCGCAATCCAAAAGAGTTCTGCATGGCGACCTGCAGGTTGATGACTTTGATATTCATCCGGATGAGATCTTCATCCAAGCCCTTGCATTCCTGCGTATTATCTGGTTCCTCTTCGTCCATCTCCTTCAACTTGAGTTGACTGCAAACTCCTGGTAGGTAAAAGACTATTTTCACCCGTGTATTGTTCTTCTACTGTTTCTTCCTCAGCTTCTGATTCCTTTCCTTGCTAGAAACCTTATTCTTCATATTGCAGGGGTTCCATATGGATTGTTAAAATAAAAATTTTAAACAAAGCATGACACCAGAGAAGGCCAGATAAGTTGTGACGAGAATCTGAAGAGGTAGAGTCCTGGATTGGGTGAAGTGGAAACAAGATGATAAAATCTGTTCCCTCCAGGGACTGAAGAAATTACCTAGCCTCTCTGAGCATTGCAGCTGGAACTTAGTAAAATGGGCACAATAATTTCTTTTTCTACATCCCTGAACCACAGGAACACGGAATGGATAACATGTGAGAAAGCAATCTGAACTCCTTGAAAACCAAAAGTGACAGACCTAAGGCATGGTATTATGGTTTTCTTTCTGAAATCTGGCATTTTTGTGACCTAAATAACATTATTTGAAGTTAAAAGGATGGATATATTTTGTTTATGATAATCTTTTAATTGCAAGAAACAAAAGGCATATAAAACATTAGTTCAGAAGACCATTACAAATGGAGTCAGATGTTTTTTAAATTAAAGTCGTCGCCTTTCTTTATTAGTCAGGAGAGGCTAGACTAATGTTGTGGTAACAAACAATCCCCAAATCTCAGTGATTTAACATCTCAAGTTATTTCTCACTAATGCAAAATCTGTTGGAAGTCCAGGCAACTCTTCAGGGCAGCTGCCAGGGCAGTGATTCAGCAGTTCATGCTACCTCCATCTCGTGTCTCCACCATCTTCTCCATTATTTCTGGGACACAGGGAAGAAAGATATGGATAACTTCCCAAATGCTGGGAAGCATACATAGTACCTCATATACCCAGAAAGGAAAAGAGAACTGGGTATTGGGGAGACATGATAATGTCTACCATACTTGGAAATAATGTTGACCTAGCACAGCGGCTCACAACTGAAATCTCAGCTACTCAGGAGGCTGAGGTAGGAGAATCACTTGGGGCCAGGCATTCAAGACCAGTCTGAGCAAAATGGCGAGGCTTCCAATCACTACAAAAAAAAAATCCAGATGTTGTGGTGCATACCTATAGTCCCAGCTATTTGGGAAGGTGAGGTGGGAGAATGGCTTGAGCCCAGGAGTTTGAGATTGTGGTGAGCTATGATCATGCCATTGCCCTCAAGCCTGGGTGACAGAGTGAGAGCTCACCTCTTAAAAAAAAGAAAAAAAAGAAATACTGTTGGAGTGGCTCCCAAATCAATGGACCATAAGGCATGGCAATGAGAGATGGAAGGAAATCCAGCAATGACAATGCATTTCAGAGATCAGGAAACTGTGGCTTTGTGCCCAAGGATGTGAAATCAGTGATATCCAGTCTCCACAAGAACCCAGAGCTCCCGAATCCTAGTCAAGAGCTCCTGCTCCAATAGCATTCCCAGAGGGCTTTCCTTGGGGCGTTAACAGGTATCTTCCCCAGGCAAAATTGATTTCATGGTTAAGTGAATTCATCAGTGATAGTGTTAAGCATTGGAATAAACAAGGCTGAATAGGTTAATTTGTGGTAGTACCTCTCAGAGCCTTTAAAATAATACAGTACATTGTACATCTCAAAGTGCTAGAATAGTAAGGACCTATGGACCATTTTTGAACACAGAAACCATCCCCTCACCCTCCATATTTATTTTCTTCACAGTACATTGTAAGGGAAGATCACACATCAGAACATGCAGCGTAAACATATACTTGCAAAGTTATCATGCAGGCAAAGCTAATCTTTGGAAGTTAACTTTGTTAATATAGTGTAATAAGTAGATATTTTTTCTCTACAGCTCTCGTTAGGCATCCATTTATTTCATATTCTGATTTTGAGGGACTTCTGCCATTGATACATACCATTATTTTTATATTCATTCATATTTCCAGTCATACAACAAATATTTGGTACGTATACACTCCACACCAGATCGGATATTAGCACTGGGTATTTAAAGAGGAACAAGATCTAATCTGTGTTTTTACTGCACACAGGTTAAAATGGAGATAGATTTTGAACAAATGATACAACAAAATATGCTATGTGCTATTATATTTTGTAATCGGTCTAACATTCTATGGGAGCACAAAATAGATGTGAGAATATTCAGTTCTTTCTGGAGAATCAAAACTTCCAGGAGGCCAGCTGGACTCAGTGTCTCAGCCTGTAATCCCAGCACTTTGGAAGACCGAGAAGAGTGGATTGTCTGAACCTGTGGGTTCTAGACCAGCCTGGGCAACTTGGCAAAATCTCATCTCTACAATAAATCAAAAAATTAGCTGGGTGTGGTAGTGCACATCTATAGTTCCGGCTACTTGGAAGGTTGAGGCAGAAGGATCACCGGAACACAGCAGGTCGATGCTGGGGTGGCCGTGAGTGTGCCACTGCACTCCAGCCTGGGCAACAGAGTAAGACTCTGACTCAAAAAACAAAAAACAAAACCAACAACAACAAAAACACTTCTAGGAAAATTTCACAGGAACTACTAAATCCCTCCTATTCTTTATTTGAAAAAACACTCTCCTGGTGTATTGGTCCACTTTACATTGCTTTAAAGGAGTATCTAAGACTGGGTAATTTACGAAGAAAAAAGGCTTATTTGCCTCATGGTTCTGCATGGCACCAGAATCTTCTTGACTTCTGGAGAGGCCTCAGGAGGCTTTCACTTGTGGCAGAAGAAAAAGGGAGCTGGCATGCCACATGGCAAGAGTCGAAACAAGGGAGAGAAGAAGGTACCAAGCTTTTTTAAAAAACCAACTCTTGTGTAAACTAATAGAGAACTCACTTATTACTGTGAGACCTGTACCAAGCCATTCACGAAAGATCCAACCTCATGACCCAACTCCTCCCACCAGGCCCCACCTCTGACGCTGGGGATCCCATTTCACCATGAGACTTGGAGGAGAGGACAACTATCCCATCTGGATCTCAGCACCGGGCTTCACCCTCACAGATCTTATCCCTTTTGGCCTACTGAGATAACTAGAAAAAGTTCTTTGGGATTGTGTGTGATAAATCAAGCAGTACTCTCCCTCTCTGCTTTTGTCGTTCTCAGGTTTGATCTGCCTCCCTTCTATATTTTCATCCAAATCCCTAGCAACAATTTTGCTCAAGGCAAGGCCGATAACCCACATGGAGAACTCCTCTCAGTATTAAAAATTCTCATGCCATCAGAGAATTATCTTCTGTCCTAAAACCAGTTTCGGTCTAAGTGAAAACTCCAAAAGAAAAATAAAACATTCAAATTGTTCCAAGTGGACCGCCGCCTTCCAAATACTCTTCTTGTGGAGATATATAAAAATTTTTATTATAGAGATATTGGAGTTGTTACTAATCTTTACTTTCAACATCTCCTTTTCTAAATGTTAGTTGAGAACCTACTGTGGTGCCAGACATGGTGACAGGTGTGCAAGGTTTGTTCAGTTTTATCCCCACAGTTACTTTGTAAGTTAGGTGCCTTTATACGTGCCAAAATTGAGATGATAAGAGTTTTCACGTCTTGTCCAGGGACACACAGTCAATAAGCAGATGAGCCAAAAATGAATCTAGGTTTATCTGATTCCCAGACTTGAACAGTTTGTGTTTATTACATACTGTGACTTCTTCTGAGGCCTCCCTAGTCTCTGAATACAAATATGGCAGCCATTCTATTGACCTTGAATTCCCTTGCCTTATTACTTGTCCAGTCCCCTCCCATCATCTCCAGGAATCCAGATGTTACATATAGTATTCTATGCCAGTGGTCCCTAAACCCATCAACATTAGAGTGACTTGGGAAATTTTAAAAAATTCTATTTCTGGGTCTCACCTGTAGAGAATCTTGATTCATGGAGTCTAGGGTAGGACCCAGGAAACAGTCATTTTAAGAAAACTTCCAGGTGATCCCCTGACCATCCAGGTTTTGGGCTCTGGTTTATTCACACATCATCAGCATTATTATGTTTTGTCATATGGCTGTAAGTTACTCAACTAAGCACAAGAGTTCCTGAATGATGGCCACCATTTCACCAGGTAGTGGACACTGCCACTGCTCTGCTAGTGGACACTCTAAGACCACAACTTTCCAAAGTTGGGGCAGTTTGTCTACTAGCTAACTCGTTAGCTTCTAAAATAACCTTATTTGGGCTCTAATATATGATTGTGTCTTGTTCTCAGTTTTGACATACAGTCCTCCCTTCAGGAATTGGCATGCATTCTGAGGGCTGGGCCTAGGAAAAAGTCAAATGACACTTGTCTCAAGTTGGATTCCCTGGAAAGCAGACTCTGAGATGGAGTTAGCATATAGGATATTTAAGAAGTGACCTTGAAAGCCATGTTTTATTCGTTTGATAGGGTTGCTGCCATACAGAACATCACAGATTAATGCCTTAAAAAAGGGAAGTTTTTTTCTCACAATTCTGGAGATTGAAAGTGGAGACTGAAGTTGCTGGTGGAACTGCTTTCCTCTGAGGCCCCTCTCCTTGATGGTCACCTTGTCTCGATGTCCTCATATGGTTTTTTTGCTGTGCATGTGCAAGCCGGTCTTCTAATCTCCACTTCTTGTAAGGACACCCTTACAGCCTCATTTTGACTTACTTACTTCTTTAAAGGTTCTATAAATACAGACACATTCTGATATATTGGGGGCAAGGGTTTCAACATCTGAATTTTGGAGAAACACAATTCAGCCCATAAGACATGTCAATCTTCAGTATTCTAAATACTTTGGGAGGGGGAGGATGGTCCAACATGATAGATAAATAATTTTATGGCCTAATGGTATATGGCTGTAACATATTGACAATGGATATGATAATGGGAGTGGGGAGGGTTGAACTTAAATTATGTCTTATGTCATTAAATTTAAATTGTTCTTATTACAGAATACCTGAAACTAGGCAATTTCTAAAAAACAAGATTTATTTCTTGCAGTTCTGGAGACTGGAAAGTCCAAGGTCAAGGGGACACATCTGATGAAAGGTTTCTTGCTGATGGAGAGTCTGCAGAGTCCTAAGGCAGGGCAGGGCATCACATGGTAAGGGGGCTGTGTGTGTTAACTCAAGTCTCTCTTTCTCTTCTTATAAAGCAACCTCCCCCACTCCCATGATAACATTTTATTCCATTAACCCATCATACCATTAATTCACTAGTCCATGAATGGATTAATTCATTCATGAAAGCAGAGACCTCATGACCCAATCACCTCTTAAAGATCTCACTTCTCCATATTGGCACATTGGGACTTAAATTTGACTTCTTCTCAATACTGGCACATTTGACTTCTCCACACTCATGTCAAATTTCCACATGAGTTTTAGAGAAGATAAATATCCAATTCACATTATCTGTTGAAAATAAAGTGATTGTTTCTTGCAAATCTGAGTCTGTCGTCAGTAGCGTATGCTATAGGACAGTAATACACAGGGTGCTATGAAAATATTGATGAAGGAAGTCCAATTTAGCACTTAGAGTCAGGCTGATTGAGATCAAAATCTTCCTGGGAAAACGGCCCAGAGACACTTACATGCAATGCTATTTTTGTCTATCAATGGGTCTGCATAGTATTCCATCATGCCAGGCAAACTGTTTTGTTGGTGGTAGTAAAGACCAGGGACAAGTTGTGGATGAGGTATCCTTTCTCATTTTAAATATTATGAGAAAAACATTATCCAATAATATCTAATATAAGTGATATTTATATATAATTACAACCTTGAACGTGAATGAAAACCACTGTGCTATAATGGATGAAAATGTGTTTCATGCTTTCTCACTTTCAGCATGAGATTTTGACCTCCTTGAGTGCAAATCTGTAGAGTTTTAAAATTTAGTTTAATTATTTTTGCATGTTATAGAACACTACCTGATACTAGTGGGCTATTGACAAAACTGAAAAAGGAGTGGAGAAGCAATACATATCAAAAGAGAGGGAGGAGAAAGAGGTAGACAAAATAGACACAGATGAAGCAAGAAAGTGATGATACAGAGAGAGAATGGGAGAAAAAAGTAGGGTTAAGAGGTAAGAAGAAAGAAAAGAGGAAGGAAGAAAAGCAAGGAAGAAAAAGTGAATATTTGACAAGGAGAGAAAAACCAGGGAACAGGCCAAAGTGGTTAGCCAATTTCTCCCATTTTCCCATTAGACTAGAGCAGGTTGTGTTTCCCAGGAACCTTCAACCTACACAGAAAGACTCACCTGCTTCTCTTGGAGAGGTAACCCGCACATTGAGCAATTCCATATGCTTTGAGATCTGCCAGTAGCTCTTTACTGACAACTTTGGAACTCTTCCTGCAGAGTATGCAAGACTCAGTAGAAGATTCTCACTTCCTATGTGGATGTTTTGATATTAGGCAAGGTCAAGTTGTGTTCAGGAAGGGAGATAAGGTTAAGCTCACATACCTTTCAAGAGCCAAAGCACAGCTGAGCTGAGCTCCAGGTATTCCAGCAGAATTATCTTCTATTGATATTATTATCACTGAAGTGAATGGAAACACTGACGATAAAGGCAAGGTATTCCTTCTTAGAAAATATGAAAGCAAATCTTTCTTTTTGTTTCCTGGGAAAATTGCCCTTTCTCTAAACACATTATTGATTTTCCTGTTTCTCAAGTGTAAACCCAAACAATTGCATCTTGTTTACATTTCTTTTTCCATGTTCATCATCTATGCTATCAGGAAATCTTAACAAATTGGATTTATTTGGAAGTTTGTGCTGTTATAGTGGCTACTTCCATGCTCATGTGCACAAACATAGCCAGGAATTGGCTTGCATGGTCTTGGCAAAGTCATTATGGAAAGAAAAGAGGAGAATTATAGGCATTTATTTGGGTAGATATGCCCAATACTCTCTTGGAAGTGAAATAGATACCACTTTACAGTGTGTCTGTGCATTAAGCTTCCTCAGAAATGTACAGCAGGGTCTTTTTTTTTTTAAGATTAACCGCCTTTATAAAAGCCACTATTCTGTATACATGAATTGTTCTTATAATTGAAACTGCTTTTTCAAGTCCAAGACCAGAAAGTAATAACTAAAATTAGTATCCAAAAATGTATTGCTGCACTTTTGCTTTCTTGAATAGGGAATATTGAACTTGTGACAATTTCTCACATAAACCTAGACCAGTCTTACAGATGTCTGTGATTGTATTTGATGGTGACAAAAGTCTCTGTGTGGCATTGCAGTTTCTGTCTTCTATGATAAACAATTAATTGTGGTTTTCAAATCTCTTTCTGTCTCTCTCATAAGCTTAAGGGTCAAAGCATATGATTCTGGTGCTTGGCATTTGGGGTGTGATGACCATTTCATGAGTTAAGGAACACTTTTTTGCTGAATTTAAAGTAATATTTGGAGAACTGAGTTTGCTAGAAATACGCATTGAGGAAAATGAAGCATTGCTTTCTATAAATGCATGCGTTACTTCTTAACGCTGCAAGAAACTCTGCAAATAGCCATTTATTACTTTTAATTACATAGGGCTTTTATAGTTTAAACTGCTCACCAAACAACTTTTTTAACTTTCTGTCAAATTACTACCTTGTGCCAGTACAAACTGTGCATCCCAGATAAACAAACTCGTTAAGTTCTGAGTTACTTCGTGTGTAGATGTGTGTGTGTGTGTGTGTGTGTGTGTGTGTGTGTATGTGTGTGTTAGCAAGAGAGAAAGGATTGTTTGTCTCTAAATCTATTCTACTCTTAAAATAAAAAGAAGACAAGTTTTGCACAAACAAGTTAAAGTGATTAAGGTTCTTTAAAACTTAAATTTGTTTTTAAAAATTTGACTTAAATTTATGCATTTTAAAAGCCACCATTTGGAAGTAACTTGAGATATAACCAATTGTGTTTTTGTATTAGGTATGGCATGGACTCCTTCTATGCACCAGTTACAGACATTCCAAAGACAAAGGTTTAGGCTGAGCAGGAAGACGTTGGGATTACATTTACTCCGACCTGAATTTCTGCCATTCATCATCAATGACTTTACCCTGAGACTCAATTGATTCTGTCCCGCAAACCCATTAATCACAGTTGTGAAATTCACAGGGTTGTCATATTCATTGTCTCTCAATGTCAGCTTTTCTTGTACACTGAGTGTGACTAAACAGTAATTGAAAAAAACTATTTTTTTAAATATCCAAATCCCTCACATGATCTCTTCTACCCAGACATGTTACAGCATAACATGATACTTGGCTGCCATGTGTGTTTCCAGTATAAGGCCACTATACTTTGGCTTCAATTTGACCAAATTGAGTTGCTTCCAGAACACACTATAACAAATTGGAGAAAGTCTATAATCAGTGGAGGGTTTTTGTGGCTTGCAAATGCACCCCAAATTGCCAGTAATGAATATTCCATAAGCAAGAGGACCTTTTTAGTTCCAAATGCTATTAAAGAAGCACAGATTCTGTTAAAAATACTTATTTTGCTAAATACTTTTGAACTTAGCGAATGACTTTAGAGATTAAGCAAAAAGGCTCCGAGCATGAGTGCCGTTTACATCCAAAGTGCGATTTTCATGTACAAGCTGACTTCAGATGAAACATTTCAAAATCATACTCATCTTCCAAAGGGGTTGAGAAATATGTTCATATTTTCCAAAAACTCAGTCTTTACATTCAATCAATTCTGTTTATATTCCTGGAAGATTTCTATTTATAAAAGGTTGGAAATGTTCCTGTCAGTGATTAGGAAATACATTGTTTACTATTTGGAAGACACTTGACTTGACTCCTCAGGTGGCTAGAGGACTTTGCATACTTTGGGCTTTATTGAAAAAGTGGAACTACATTAACACAACTTGATTTCAAACAGATATGTTTGGAACCTTTCAGAGCTGAAGGGGCCTTTGAGAGTATCTAGTTAAGAGGCATGATTTCAAATATGCGAAAACCAAAGCCTGGAAGAAACATCCAAATTTACGCTATAAGTTTGGTTGATCTGATTCTTCTGAGTTTCAGCCCCTCAGGCATTCTATGACATTAATGCATCATTTTTTCCATTTCTTATCTGTTAGTTATTTAGAACATACCGTGTGCCAACTCCTGTGGTAGATTCTGGAGATACAAAGATGTATAGGAGAGTTTATATATTCAAGGAACTAAATGATTTAGTGAGGAAGAAACAACAAACACAAACTCAATTATACAGTAAAAATGTTGCTATATTCAATGTAGTATGAGAACACAGAGTGGAGTGTGATTACCTTGGTTGGGGTGGTAAGAGAGGCTGAGATAGATCAAGATGAGGAAGCGAGCAGTAAGTCTCAAGACTAATTAAGATGAAGGGTATTTCAAGCAGAAAAGAGAGCAAGTGGAAAGATTATGGTGCATTTGAAGGACAGAAAGTGGTTTAGCACACAAGGCAACACAAAAGAGAAGAAGCTGACTGGTCAGACAATGAAAGCCTATGCATACTGTGTAATGGCTTTGGACTCTATCAGTAGATTATAGGTAGATACTGAAAGGTTTAAGTCAGGGGGTGGTGTGATACTATGTATTCACAATTTAGAATTACGCAGATACTATTGTAGAGAATGTACTGGAGAATAAAAAGACCAGAGGCAAGGAGAACACATTGGAAGCAATTGCAGCAAGAGAGCAAGAAATAACAGTGGTAGGAATTAAGAGTGACAGTGAGGATGGAGAGGAAAGAAATGGAGGGGATACATTTAATAGGAGTTCATAATTGATTGGATATAGGGAATAAAGAAAGGAGGGAATTGGAGATAATTCTAAGATTTCTGTCTTAGGCTCCTACAGATGAGCGCAAGGGGGGACCCTAAAAAACTGGAATTTGGAGGGAAGGCCCCTTGTAGTAGAAAGCTTTCCCCATTAGGTAAATGTTCTAGGAATCCATTGGTATCAGTGTACCAGCTAGCGTTGCTATGAGAGGCTGCCTTTGGCTTCAGTGAATTTTTTTGTGGCAAACAGGTGACTTGTTCTTCCACCATGACAATGCACCCGAGTGTTCAGCAATTTTGAGCCCCAAACGGCATGACCACCATGCCTCATTGTCCTTATTTGCCCAATCTCTCCCTGAATGACATTTTTGTTGTTTCTCTGGGTGAAAAATGTTTTCAAAGGGAAATGTTTTACCAGTGTGGAGGAGGTGAAACAAAAAATGGCAGAATCACTAAAAGGCATCAAAATTGATGAGTTCAAAAACTGTGTTAAGCAATAGAAAAAGTATTTCAAGTGCATTGCATCAAACAGGATAATTTGAAGGTGACTGAAGTTTAAACATGTAAGAATAACCATACAGTTTTTAAAAATAAATAAATTCCAGGTATCTTTTATCATGACAGCAAGTCCCAAAGGACAAATATGTTTGTGACAGGAATTTAGGGTATGTTGAGTTTCAGATGCCATGATGCTTCCCGATAGAGTTTTCCAGTAGATCTATTGGTCTTGAGGTCAGGAAAGCTGTCTGGGCTACAGGTAATGATTTAAGAACAATTTACTATTTTAACCCTACTAGCCACTTAAAAAGAACCTCTGCGATAATAGAGTTTGACCTATTGGAAAGTACGATTCCAACCTCAAGTTATTTAGAAAACATCTTGGGCCTCATCAGTTGATCTTCATTCTCCCCCACCACCTTCTTTCTTTTCTTTTTCCTTACAAAAAATTAGTTTGGTTCTAGATCCGTGTGCTTGAACTTTAAGTAACATCTCTTTCATGTTCTAGATTTATAATTTTGATCAGGTCCTATATTATCTGTGAAAATCAGGTTTTTCATCTGTAAAATATCAATACTCTCTCACAGGGTAGTTGTAACTGGAAAATGAAATGGTGACTATGAAGAGGGTTTGAAACAAGATGTAGATATGAAAGATATTGTATTATTGTGATATTGATGCAAAAATTACTTTCCTGTGAGACCCATGATCTGCAGCTATAAAAAGGTACTCGTGATTGTTGGTGTACACATGGGGTATGTGTTGTTGTCCTCTCCTGTTCATTGTGTTGTCTACTATCCTTGTTCAGATCTTTACTATCTTTCATTTGGATTGCTATATATGCCTATTCTATTTTTTTGTTCCTATCTGTGATTATCTTCTAGTGACCTATGTGCTACAAGAATTTAAGACTGCCTTTCTTTTTCTATTTTCATGTCACTACTTCTTAGATTACTGGGTCATGGTCAAGTCACTGTAACCAATTTACTCTTCTGTAAAATGTGGCTAATACCATTTAACCTTACAGAGATGTTGTAAGAAGTGAATGCATATGAAAAACCTTTGCAAACTACAAATAAACTATATACATATTAGATATTTTATTTTTAATCAAACATGCTATTATATCATCCTCCCCAAATGGCTTTTTAAAAAAATTTCCAATGGCATCAAGACTCAACTCATCATCTTCAATTTAAAAGACCACTATTCTGATTCTAGAAGACCTTCACAATGTTCTATTCATGATCCTTTTTGATTCAACTCATCTGCTAACCATCCTGTGATCATTGACCCTATTAGATCTTATTGCTATCATTCTCATCTTTAAAAATATTGCTCCTTGGCCTTCAGTTACCTCCTCTTTTCTTGGCTTACATTTACAGCTTAACTTCTCAAAGATGACTACTAGTCATCTAGACTTTTTAATCTTCATTTCTTTCAGCAGCATTCGACACAGTTCCTTAATACCTCCTTCTTCCTGAGAAACCTTCTCAGCATCTAGAACACCGCTTTCTCTTGGTTCTTCTCATGTCTCAATCACTGCTTATTCTCACTGTCTTTTGCTAGGTTCTAATTTTCTTTTCCTTTTTTTGTAGATTGGAAAATGTGGTTTACTTTGAAAGTAGAAGTGAGAGAGAAAGAGAGAGAGAGAGAGAGAGAGAGAGAGAGAAAGGGGGACCGACCCCCCCCCAGATTGAGGAGGGAGCCAGAGCTTACAGAGAAGCATGGAGGTTGGTCCTAGTTTTCTTGATGCATAAATATTGGAGTGTTTCAGAGCTCAATCTTTGGACATATGCCCTCTCTCATATGCTACCTAGGTAAGCTCATTCTATGCCATGACATTAATTACCACTTATATGCTAATAAGTTGGTTGATACTCCCTTTTTCCAATAAGGTAACCTTTTTCAGATTCCAGGGATTAACATCTGATATCTTTGGGTGGCCATTATTCAGCCTACTATAATATTTATCAACAAATCCTAATGGTTTTGTTTTCAAAATACATCCAGAATGTAACCATTTCTCACCACTTTCACATCCTCTTTCAAAGTCCATCCTCTTCTGTCTGGATTATCGTGATGACTTCTAACCGGTCTTCCTGCTAAAGAGCTTATCCTCTTCATGTAACTGTCAACCCTGAAGCAAGGGTAGTCCTTTCAAAAGGTAAGTCAGATTTTGTCACTGTTTTTGCTTGTCACATTTCAAGGCTTCCATCTTTCTCAGAATAACATCCTAAACTTTGACCAGGATTTGCAAGGCTCTGTTTAAAGATCAACCCCCTCCTTGTATCACTCTCTAATCTTTTAATATGTTTTATGTTTTTCCCTTTCCAAACACTTATCACCACACAAAATGTCATATATTTATTTGTTTATTTATTGTCAATCACACACAGCATAATGTAAGCTCCATGTCAGTTTTGTTCCTTGCCTGACATGCGGTCAGCCCTCACATTTACCGAAAGTGTCTAGAAGGTACCAGCAATGTGCCCGCTCTATATAATATAAGTGATTTAAGCATACTCTGCTGAAAATGAAGAGCATCATTTCTTATTTTATCTATATTAGGGGATAAACTATGAATATTTAGCACAATGGTATCACGAGATTCTTTCTTTTTTATATGTTGGTTGACACTCCAAAGGCTGATATGATGATATGATAACAAGACATTCTAAGTGCTCTTACACTTCTGAGTGAAATGTTGACCACTTATGCAGATCTGCAAAGGAGATAATTGAAAATCAGTTTTGTAACTCTCAGTCCAACAAATTCCTCAATGTTTTCAATGATACTTTTTAGGTTGGGGAGACTAGGAGGGAGGACACTTTTTATAGATAATTTCTTCAGAGAAAGTTGTTGGACTTTAGCTACATTCTACTTCACCTTACCTGTTTCCATCCCTTCTGAAGGGGGGGTTTCTTGCATCTCAAGCCAAGTAAGAATGACTTTAAAAATGTGTGTGTTGGGGGGGGGTTGACGTGTCCTGAATTTAATGAGGTACAGAGACTGCTGTTAGAATCATGTTTATAAAACTCCAAAGGTATTAGATTATGGCTTTCTAACATCTTAGAATGACCATGTTGGTAAGTAACTTCACTTCTACCAATATTAAATCTATGATGGATATTTTACTGAAGATTCATTTTGGCTTGCAGATGGTACCAACTTAGGGTCATTTTGGATTCTTCCTCAAGGAGAGTCTAGCAGATGACAGAACCCCTTTCCTTGCCCCAATTGAAAAAAAAATCACTTCTGTTTTATAATTTGGGTGCCTTAAGAATTCATTGAATACTTTTGGATTTATTAATACAACAGCTTGAAATTCACTGACCTGTTGGCAAAGATTAACACAAATAATCACTGTACAATATGAGCAATGTTATATATCTGGTTGTTATATGGTGTAAATGCCAGTAGAGAGGTGGAACTCTTCCTGAGGAAGACTGTCAAGGATTTACTTAAAGAGAAAACCTTTGGGGCGGGTTTTGAAGAAAGAGGCATAGAAAAAATAATGGCATCCTGAGAACACTGCATGTAAAAACTCAGAGAAAAGGGAGGATGTGACATTCATGGCAGAGTAATACTTGTAGGGTGTATGGTTGTAGAGTTAAGATTATGGGAAGAGGAGTTTTAAAATAAGAAGAACTGAGACCAAAGGGAGGCACAAACTGTACCTGTACGATGACCACTTGTATACCTAATCCTGAATTGTACCCCACATGTTTAAAATAAAAAAAGAAGGATCTCTGGAAAGGGTCTTAGATGAACATACAATGTAATGATTATTTTTCTGATTGTTAGATTCTAGAACATTCGTTGTCACTGTTGCATAACTTCCTAAAGAACCGTCTATCATTTATTCCTGATTCTTTATATTAATAATTTGTCACCACAAATACAAATGACTTTTTTTCTTCTCAAGCCAAGCCTGTTATGATGCTGAGGATGCAATAGTGAAATCCTAAATATGACTCATAACATCCTGCCTGGCCTCACCTCTGCCTACTGTTCTCTGTCCCTTGTACTCCAGCCTACTGGCCTTCTTTGATCTCAGTTAGTGTGTCCTGCCACATGGTCTTTGTTGT
Source organism: Tarsius wallacei (assembly GCA_963574415.1). Lineage (NCBI taxonomy): Eukaryota > Metazoa > Chordata > Mammalia > Primates > Tarsiidae > Tarsius > Tarsius wallacei. Next base: position 21,795 of record CAUYQG010125442.1, on the reverse strand, counting down.
TTCTTGTGCCCCATAATTCACTTTCTTCGGTACTTACTCCTCTGACCTCTAATACCCTTGACGCCTTAGTTTACTGTTGTCTTCTCTCTGCCTTTTGCTAGTGACTCCACCTCCTCAGGACATCACCTTCAGAAAATGTCACATGCCCATAATATGTGGTCTCACTGCATCACATATACATCTTACAGCTATAATTATACATGATTTGTTTGATTTCCTTTAGGGAAATAAACCACGTGTTTTCCTGCTTTCTGTTGTCTCTTCAGTGCCCAGCACGCAGGCTGTAGTGCCTACACATGGTAGGTGTTAAATAAATATCAGTTGAGTTAATTAACAAGGTATTCAGTAACATAAATTATAAATACGGGTAATGGTTTTTTACTATTTAAAACAAAAATGTGAAGTTAAAAATATGGTTAATCTGATATGTCCCCCTAAAATCTAATTCTTGCTTTTGGTATCCATGTCTTAAAATTTCTATTCTCCTTATGCAGGAGGAAAAACATTAAACTGTCTCTGAAGTAATTTTTACGAATCCGAGTTGAATGCACTGAAAAATATGTAATAGGGACAATCTACTGCGACAATAAAAATAAATACTTCCACTATGACTTTGATCAATCCCAGATGTTTAGTGTGGCATACTTATGAAAACTTCTTCTAAATTACCACTGTCAAAAATCATTTGTTTTAGAAGCATACAAAAGAAAACTGTGTGGGTTTACATAAAGTTTGTGACATAAAATATAACATGTCTCAAGTAATTGAATAGAAGAGTTTCTATCTCAAAAGCTGAGCATAATGCTAAGAGCCAAGCCATCTTCTTTTCACGAGGGAAAATGCCATCACTATGTGATAATTTTATTATCTTATGGAATTTAAATATGTGAATATTTTAGTTCCATAGTGGTTTTACCTCAAACAATGAAAAGTCTCCTGTTTGTGGTCTCTTCTCTAGACATGTAAAAGGTTCAGAAAGTTAACAGGCAGCAAACTGAGGCAGAGTGAGGCTATGTTGTGTAATGCTTTAATTTATTCATGTAGCCAACAAACAATAAAATTTATCTAATCAGATTACAGTTTAGAGAATAAACAATTGAGATTCGGTTATCTAATTGACTCACATTCCCTCTTCCATTCCTCTAGCAAATTTCTTGCATACTAATCACTTTGGAGTCTTGTTGAAATGCACATTCTGACTCAGTGGGTCTGCTAACCTGAGATTCTGCATTTCTAACTAGCTCTGAGGGGCCCTCTAGGGGATTCAGGTGCTGCACATCTGTGGATTCCATTTTAAGTAGCGAGGAGCTGAGAACACTGAGACCACAGTGCCACAGGAGACTGGGTGCTACATTTCTACTTAGGGGTTTTAAGATATCCTGGGTGGACTAAGTGGTACTAAATTTTTTGTGTGCTATGGAGAGGTGAGATCACGTCCTTATATTCTCCATAGTTGTTTTCTTTTCTTTTTCAAACCTGAATTTACCACTGGCTAACAACCGTGATTCTATTAATGGTGCCACCATTCTCCCAGCTATAACTACATGAATGTTATCTCTGACTATTTCTTCAGCCTTTTTTTTTTTTCTATTCCCTACATTCAATCATCTGGCCGGTCATACTGCTAAAGCAGCCCTCAGCTTGCCACATCTGTCTCCGTCCCCTCCCCATCCCATCATTAATCATCATCTCCAATGTTTACTAAGAACTTCCAAGATGCTGGGATTTACGTGCATTGTGTAACTTAAACCTTAAAATAACTGTGAGTCATTTTAAGCTCACGTGGAAACTGAGGCTGAGAGCAGAATTTGCCAATAAGTTCTAAGTAATAAGTGCAAACTGATGTTTCTCCTAATCTGTATACTTCGCTGCTATCCCACTCATAACTCCTCCTTTAAGTCTACATTAATTCTTACTAGAACCTAAGCAGGTTTATTATTGCTTGCCATAATCTTAACTAGTATGACACAGGTGTGTAACAGCCTTTTGCAATCTTAAATATTCTATAGACACTTAACTCATTGTCATTTAATCTTTTATATACAGAGGTGCCAGAGATTTCTTTTCAGCTCTCATTCTGACCATGACTATTTTGTCTCCTTAGTGTTTCCATTGCATTTGAGCTTCACACATTATGGTCACAACTTACTTTCCTTCACAAATTTTCCACTCCATCACGATTGGCTTAAAGACATCGCATCTCACTGTCTTTTTTTTTTTTTTTTTTTTTTTTAACCAATGACTGTCCTTTCCCAACTCACCAATTAAAATCATACCACAGAGCCCAGGCTAAGATATTAAATCTCTTCTTTCTGACATGTTTCCTGGTTTTTGACCACACGTGTTCTTTTACTTCCTGAATATTTGTACCACTTCGTATCTGCTTTTGGAACTTATTATGAAAGAGGCAATGAAGGGTCACAATTGAACGTCTAGTTAAAGACACGAATTGAAGTCAGAACACTATTAAGTTAATGCAACTTTTGGGGTCACTACATTCAATTGTGCCAATCTGAATCCAGTAATCTTTCTCATTTGGAATTCTATGACAGTATCGGACTCTAATGCCCCAAAGCATCCATTGCATGTAATAAATTAACTTCTCTCCTATGCATCTAGCATCGTGGACGTAGGGACTGTTCTTGTACAAACTGAGAAAAGAGTCACTGAAATGATCTTGCAGTGACCGGGTGCAGTGGCTCAAGCCTGTCACCCCAGCACTTTGGGAGGCCGAGGCGAGAGGATTGCCTGAGCCCAGGGGTTTGAGACGAACCTTGGTAACTTGGCAAGACCTCGTCTCTACAATAAATAAAAAAATTAGCCAGACGTGGTAGCGTGCGCCTGTAGTTCCAGCTACTTGGAAGGCTGAGGCAGCAGGATTGCCTGAGCCCTGCAGGTCGAGGCTGCGGTGGCTGTGAGTGTGCCACTGCGCTCCAGTCTGGGTGACAGAGTGAGACTCCAACTCACACACACAAAAAGAAATGATTTTGTTTGTTCTATGGTTCAGATGAGGAATTCTGTTTGAGGAAGTTTGAGAGGAGGAGGCACACTTTTGTGATTCATCTACTTGGAAGGGGTACTTTATTGTAATTTACCCAAGATTAGGTACAAACAAAGGCTTTGGATGTCAAGAGCAATTAATAAACTTAACCAAGGGATAACAAACTCAAGGGAGCACTGTTATTAGAGTTATTATTAGTATTGGTGTTTCCCTGGCGAACTGTAGGTTCCTTGAGACTGAAGCCACATTGTGTTCATTCTTATGCTTTCTGGCCTTAATTCTCATCCTCCCAGTCCCTTCACTTTCATGCAAATACCTTATTCATTCTCAGATCTTTATAGCAAGTCTTTTGCATTTTCTTCTGGAAATTTGATCTTGTTACATCTGTGTTTAAAAAAATTTTTTTTAAGGTATTATAAATTCTTTTTGAAATTAGGTAAGACAGAAGAAAAGAAGGAGATGTAGGTAGGAAGCAATTGTAGTGACGAACAAAAATACTGCTGTCTTTGCTGAATTTCCTATGCAGACTTCCCAAGCAAAGACGATTGAGAGACCAAGTCCTCTGCTGGTTGGGCGATGAGTAAGAGTCTTGGGCGGTTTTTCTTGTTTCTCCTCATGGAGCAATGGGACTACTGCAGAGTTCCCCTTTTCATATGGGTACTTGGAGTTAAAAAAATCATTACTAGGGATAACCCCAGGAGATTGAGGATTCCTAGAGATTTAGCTCCCCCTTTTCTGGGACTCAGGGCTAGATATTCTTGTACTTCCCTGGCATGGAGGAGGGTGATGCCTAACAGCAACACCCTTATACCAACTTTGTTAATAAACCTCAACTTGGATTTCATTTAATTTAGAGAGACAAAAAATTAAGACATTTCTTGTATTCCATATAGCTTGGAAGAGTTTATAGATATTGCAAAAATAAGGAAGGAGGGGAGGCTGAGTCATATTTATAGCTCTTGCAATAGCTCATTTTGCTGCAAAATAAATTATAACATAAATTAATTAGTTCACCAATATCAAGTCCTTACAGATTTCTCATTTTAGGTTAACACACTTCTTTTAGACAAAACAGCCAAACACAACACTACTATCTGATTTATTGTCCTCAAATGCTTTAATTTCTTATGTAGCTGATGTGAGCATAGAAAACCCCTTTTAGAAAACCATGCCTTTTCTCAACAACTCCTGATTCTGCTCTCTCTTTACCCAGAATCCACTGCTTCTTTCTCATCCCTTGACTGGCTCTTCTCGCCACCACTGCCTCCACATTGCGATGTCTGCTTCTGGCCCCCTGGTTTTAAAAATCCATCCAGAATGTATTCTTCAGGTTACTAGATGCAGCCTCCTAATTTAGTGCTGCCATCTCTACATCTCCCCAACCCTGCTATTTTCTTCATCTCCTTAAACATTGAATAAAAGACTCCACTAACCTTTGCTTCTAGCGGAGGGATATTTACTTAATGACTGTAGTGTTGTTGTTGTTGAACTATTTATTTATACATTTTAATTGACAAATATAAATTGTATATATATTATTATGTATAACATGTTATTTTGAAATATGTACACACTGTGGAATGGCAAAATTTGGATAATTAACATATGCATTTATCACATACTTCTTTATGGTAAGAACACTTAAAATCTACCTTCTTTGCAATTTTTAAGACTACAATACATTATTAAATATAATCATTATTTTGTACAATTGATCTCTTGGATTTATCCTTCCTGTCTAACTGAAATTTTGTATCTTTTGACAAGTATCTCCCTATGTTACCCAATAACCATTATTCTCTTCTCTATTTCTGAGTTATACTTTTTTTTAGATTCCACATAGAAGTTAGATCATGCTTTTTTTTGTCTTTCTATGCCTGGATTATTTCACTTAGCATAATATCATTCAGGTTTATCCATGCTGTTGAAATTGTTAGAATTTTCTTCTTTTTAAAGGCTGAATAACATTCCATTTTATATATATGCCACATTTTCTTTATCTGTTTATCCATTGATGGACACTTAGATGTATTCCCTATCTTGGTTATTGTGAATAATGCTTCAGTGAACATGGGAGTGCAGACATCTCTTTGACATGCTGATTTCTTTTCTTTTGAGTACATACCCAGCATTGAGATTACTGGATCACGTATTACTTCCAGTTGTAGTTTTTGAGGAAACTCCATGCTGTTTTTTATGATGGCTGTACTAATTTACATTCCCATCAACATTGTGCAAGAGGTTTTTTTGTATGTTTTTTTGTTTGTTTTTCTCCACATACTCTCCACAGTGTGTACATATTTCAAAATAACATGTTATACATAATAATATATATACAATTTTTATTTGTCAATTAAAATGTATAAATGTTATCTTTTAAATAACTGTGGTGTTTATTAATTTCTTCCAGACTGTTTTCCTTGGTACAAATATTCATCTCAATGTTAAAATATCTGTATGTCTGAAAATAATCAGCATATAGAAGAAACATTTGGCTAGCCAACTGAAGGTTTGCTTTTAATTAGAAAGCTTAGAAATCATGTATCATGAATCATATTTTTAAGAGAAGGATCTCCCTCTCATCTTTTCCCCATAAATTCCAATATTAAAATGTCGAATACCAGAATCCCTTCTGCTATAATACTCTGAGAAGTTAACAATGATCACTGGTTGAAAATGTTTGCTAATATCTCTATTTTATATGATAACTCATAACTCTTGTTGATAAGTCAAATTGCCGTAAAAATCACTTTTATTCAGAGTCTAAACTTCCATCAGTTTTATCCATTGATCTTAGTTTTATATCTTTAAGCAATTTCCTCTTCCACATGGTATTGTTGCAAATGGTTGAAGAAACTTCTAGTTCTTCTCTTATTTTAATAAAAATAAAATGTTTCAGTTCTTTCTGCAGTTTCTCATATAATTCAATTTTCAAATTTATTACCAAAATTATTGCCTTCCTATTATAGGCTGTAGAATTGGTCTACCTAAGTTAAATTCCAGCTCTGCCTTCGATTATCTGTTTAATCTCAGGCAAGTTGTTCAATGTTCTAGTGTCTATTTTTTCATCTGTAAAATGGGAATAAAAATAATATTTATCTAATAGGTTTTATGGCAATTAAGAATGTATGTAAAATATTTGGTTAAAAAATCAACCCCCTATGTAGATGTGGTTTAGATAAGCTCCAGAATAAAAATGGAAATATCACTTATTATGTAGAATTTTATTTCTGTTCAAGAAGTAAAGATTTCATTGGTTATTTTAGGTGTTTCATTACATTATTAGGTTATATCACTCTTGTAGGAAACTGAAAGTCCAAGAAGAGCTCTTGTTGACTCAAGGCTTCCTCAAGCTGTGCTTGGGCAATTGACTTGTAGAACCAAAATGTATGACTTTACATAGATTCTTACTTCATGTAACATTTTTTTGGTGCATTGTTTTACGGTTTTGAATTCTCTTAGTTTTTTTTTTTTTAATCCATCCAAAATATGTACTACCTTTATTGGTTATGGCTAGTCACTTTAAAATAATAGGAGCCCATAGTTTTTAAAACTATGTTTCTTAAGTTACTGAATTGTAAACTGAGATGACAGAAACTTCTACAAGGAGCGCTCTATTTTCCTGAAAGGCAATTAGAAGGTTTGTCACTTTAGAGCTCATGCATAGCAGATTCGAGTTCATCGTCTGCTGAATTTCTCCTCTTACAAAGCATTTTAAAGTGTGTAGTAGCTGTGCTTTCCAAACAAGAAGTAGTATTTTTCCAAATAGTGATGGCATATGGAATGATTGATCATTTCCAATGGGTCAAAATGTCTGCCTCCTATGGCTGCAGCAGTAGATTTGATGGACATTACACAGTTCTACATTGGAGTCCACTGAAGGCATTCCTCTTAGCAGTTTTTTAAAAAGGGGAGCTATAAAAGCAATCACTTCATTTCTGATGTCTAGACGTCCTTTCCCACATGACTCCATCTAGGAGGCCTGAGACTCAGGCTGTCCTAACCTGCATAATTTATATAGTCGAGGCCTATTTTCACTGTCAAGAAGCCAAATCCCCCAGGTAGCCTTGCCAAAGAACTGTTCCACTCTTTTTTTTTTCCGTCCCTGAGCCCTTCATTCTAACATTGGCTCCCCTTATTAACAAAAAACAGGAAACAAGTGCCTATTTATGAGATAATGTATTTTCCACTAAAAGAAGATGGGCCCTTGGAGAAAATCATCTCTTTTCAAGTTGTTAGCTTTTCCAGGAAGTTGACTGTTTATATATCTAATGCTCATGATTTGATTTTGAGGTATGCCTTCAAAACATATTTGTTGGGCCCAAGTGACTAAATGGATAATGCCATATCCCGGGGAAAAATGACATCTTTCTGGGTCAAATCTTTCTAAATAGCAATGAATAACAAAGACCAGAAGGATATCTTTTTTGTCGAATTACTCTGGTACTAACCTTGAGAGGAATGGAGGTGGGAGGCTGGGAGTGAGATCCTCAAATCCCATTTTAAAAAATAAGATCATAATTAAAAATAACCTGTGGCTGGGTGCGAGGTCTCAATCCTGTAATCCCAGCACCTTGGGAAGCTGAGGCCAGAGGATTGCCTGAGTCCAGAGGTTTAAGACCAGCCTGGGCAACTTGGTGAGACCTCATCTCTACAAAAAAATAAAAAAATTAGCCGGGCATGGTGGCATGTACTTGGAAGGCTGTGGCAGAAGGATTGCCTGAGCCCAGCAGGTCGAGGCTGCAGTGGCCATGAGTGTACCACTGCATTCCAGTCTGGGCAACAGAGTGAGACTCCAACTCAAAAAAAGAAAATTACTATTATATGATAGGTCCTATGTCAAGTCATTTTTTTTTCTTTACAGCAAGGAATGAGGGGAGTGGAAATGAATGTGGCTAAAAGAAGATCCACAATGTAGTGCGTTAAACTAAATTGGTCTAATGACATTTCCTCTCTGGGCTACAAATCCCTCATAAACAAAAAGAGGAATCTGGACTCAGGAAGTTCTGTAGCTTCTCCCAGCTCCAATGCTGGGAAGATCCAGCCTGGAGATCATACCTTGAACAAATACAGTGTTAAGAGTATAGAGAGTGAGACAAAAAAAAAGAAAAAAGGAAAGAATTTGGGGGCAGGGAAATGTCCTCACATCCTGGTAATCAAGAGTGAGGGAGTAAGAGAGACAGTTTATGCAAATACAGGTGAGCTTTGCTTGTAGCACCTATTTCTGTATACCAGAAGAGCAAGGAGATCTTTATGATTAGAGCCATGGAGGAGTGTGTATCATCAAACTGGGTCTCTCTACCTTTTCTCATTTTCCATCCAAACAAGCTATGATTTTTGTATCCGAATAATAAACCATAACAAAGAAATCAGGAATCCAAATTTGGTAAAATGGAGGCATAGTAGGAATTCTGTGCAGTCCTTGATTTTAAGAACAGAATGTAGAATGTACTGGTACTTTTTGCTGCATGGTGTAATGGGGACTCATAATTAGTTCAGTGACATCACATATTTATTGGCAACAGAAGCCTTACCACACTACAACTTTCTTGTGATTCCATGGTGAAAACGACTACAGCTACAACAATAAAAAACCATGAATCAGGGTGGTTTGAGACATTTTAGGATATTTTTACACAACAGTTTCAGAAGACAAGAAATATAACAAATTTATTCTGCAGTATTTTTTGATAAAGTTTTATTTAGTTATTTTTAAAGACCAACTTGTGCAATAGCTTATAACTTTTTCCTCTCTAATCACCACAACAATCCAAATTCTGTAACAAATAATGGTTGAAGCATGATCGGGGAGATGGGAAAAATGAAACCTCAAAATGTGTCTTATTTTAGGTTCTATATGGTACTCTTATCACCTCTTGTGGGCTCTTGTGACACATGGTACTTGTCCATAAATACTGCAAAAGTCTCCAGATGAATTCTAGCACATCTGACATCATATTAACAAATGAAATTAAATAAGTTTTCGCCATTACCTTCCTCATTGGATGAATAATATTAGATTATTTAACTTCTACACATCAAAGAGAATTCCATTTTGATTTTTAAAAGCATCTTAACACAAACAAAAAAAGTAAAGTGTATAATTATTTGACCTCCTTTTTAAATAAATCAAACACTTTAGTCCTCAATGTTTCTAATGTTTTAATTTACAGTGTACTAAGTAAAATATTAATTTTACTTTTTTTCATTTTTCTATACATTTAAAACATACAGTACAGTTTTTTCTTTCTTTCTTTTTTTTTGTAAGACTTGGCCAAAATTTTAAAAGTCAGAGAACAATCATGATTTTTCTTATTGATTATTATTTAAAAATTTTTAAATTTTATTTTAGAGTTGTAGGACAGATGTGTTTACTATATAAGTAAATTGTGTGTTGGTGAGGTTTGGGCTTTTAGAGCCCAAACTATCCCTCTTATAGTGAACCTGTTACCCAGTGTGTTGTTGTTTGCCCCATCACTCCCTCTTTCAGCAGTGTCCAGAGTCTGTTGTTTCACCTTTGTACTTGTGTGACTGGTGATCAGGGCCCACTGATTAGTTAGAACATGCAGTATTCAGTTTTTTGTTTCTGTGATAGTTCACTTAGCACGATGGTCTCCACCGGCATCCATGTTGCTGCAAAGGACATGATTTTGTTCATGGCTGCGCAATAATCCATCATGTATATGTGTCAGTCTTTCTTTATTCAGTCCACTGTTGGTGGACATCTGGGTTGGTGTCATGTTTTTGCTCTTGTGAATAGTGCTACAGTGAATATACATGTGCAGGTGTCTTTTTGGTAGGGCAATTTGTGTTCCTCTGAGTATAGTCCCAGGAGTGGGATTGCTGGACCATATGGCAGCTCAATGTTTATTTCTTTGAGAAAATGTCACACTGTGTTCCACAAGGGTTGAACTAGCTTATATCCCCACCAACAGTGTAGAAGCGTTCTCTTTTCTCCTCAGCCTCACCAGAACCAGTTGGGTTTTTTTTGACTTTTTAATGATAGCCATCCTTACCAGTCTTAGGTGGTATCTCATTGCAGTTTTGATTTGCATTTTTCTGAGACTGAGCATTTTTTCATATGTTTGTTGACTGCTTGAATGTCTTCGTTTGAGATGAGTCTGTTCATGTTCCTTGTCCACTTTTTTTATTATAAAGATGTGGGGTACAATTCAGGGTTAGGTATACAAATGTTGATTATGCAGGTACCCTTGTTGATAAGGTATGCCCCTCCCTCCCCTAGCAGTTTCTCTCAGCTGCCAATCCCATCTCCCCCTGACAATTTCCTACTATTGCCAATCCCTTTCTTACAGTATTATAATTGTTCAAGGTCCATTTATGAGTGAGAACATATGGTACTCTGTTCTTTGTTTCTGTGATAGATCACTGAGTATGATTGACTTTAAATCCGTCTAAGTTTCTATAAGTCCATAAGTTTGTCCTTCTTTATAGCTGCATAATATTCCATTGTGTGTATGTACCACATTTTTTTTTATCCAGTCCTGTTTCGATAGGCAACATGGTTGGTTCCATGTTTTTACTATTGTGAACAGAGCTGCAACAAACACGCGTGTGCAGGTATGTTTTTTGAGTTCTTCCGGTATATTCCCAATAGAGGAATTGCTGGGTCATATGGAAGGTCAATTTCTAGTTCTTTCAGAAATTGCCACACTGTCTTCAAGAGAGGTTGCACTAGTTTGTATTCCCACCAGCAGTGTAGAAGCGTTCCTTTTTCTCCACATCCTTGCCAGCATTTGTTGTTGTTTGTTTTATTAATGATGACCTTTCTTACTGGGGTTAGGTGGTATTGCAATGTGGTTTTGATTTGCATTTCTCTGATGATGAGGGAGGCTGAGCATTTTTTCATGTGTCTGTTGACTGCCCACATATCTTCTTTTGAGAAGTGTCTATTCATGTCTTTTGCCCACTTTTTAATGGGGCTGTTTTTTTCCTTTCAGTGCATTTGAGTTCCTTGTAGATACTAGATGTTAGACCTTTGTCAGATATACAGTTGGAAAATATTTTTTCCCATTCTGTTATTTGTCTACTTTTTAATGTTTTTTTTTTCCTGTAAATTCATTGGGAAAACTGGCCAACTACATGCAGATGAAAGAAACCGGACCCTTACCTATCACCATATACAAGAAATGACTCAAAATAGACCACTTAATGTGAAATCTCAAACTATAAAAATCTTAGAAGGAAACTTGGAGAACACCTCTAGACATTGGAGTTCACAGTGAATTCATGGCCAGGTCCTCCAAAGCAAATGCAGCAAAAGCTAATATTGGCAGGTGGGATTTTATCAAACTAAAAAGTTTTTGCACAGCAAAAGAAACCCTCAAGAGACTAAAAGGACAACTCATGGAATGGGAAAAAATATATATATTTGCAAGCTATATGTCTATAAAGTTCTAACATCTAGGATTTACAGGGAACTTAAATGAACTGACAGGCCCTTTTTATAAAAAGAACAAACAGAACAATAAAGAATTTTAGGATGTCTGATTATAAGATTCAAGGAAAGGGGGACTTTGTTAATGTATTTTGGGTATCTCTATTGATTTAAGGGTTTTGACCATTTGTGTGATTCTCAGTCCAATTAAAACTCCATAAGATGCTTTAAGTATATTAAAATTGCACTTTTTATGTTTGAAAGCAATCATTAATAAAATTTGAGTTGGGATCTTGAGTTGAAATATGTTTCAAGAACAAGGCTATATAAGTTGGCTACATAGGAATCTGTTCATTCCAAATTTATGAGATCTCACAAATCCCAGGGTCCTACAGAACTTGGAAAGCATTGCTACAGATTTTGAGTCTCAAATTATCTGTGGAGCATGACAATTTCATAATTTGGCAGCTTTTCGAGTATGCTATGTATTGTGCTTGTTGTACACTATTTTATTAGTCATTATTTTAGGAAAATTGGGTTCAACCAGACATAACATATCATGCTAGGTGTATGCATACGTGTATGTCCTGAGGCATTACATAGCAATCGAACCATGAATTTATCCAATCTGGTTAGTGTGACTATTGTCAAACAAGCTGGGCACCATGGGCACCCAGTGATCAGTTCATGACCCAAAGTTTTTACTTTTCAATTCACAAGGATCACAGTTTGAGTAGCAAGAACTGTGTCAGTCCAACAGGTGACTTTAATTTTTCTCTCCTCTTGAAGCTGGAAGAGTGTCAGCCTTTGCCAGATATTGCCACTCCTGGGAGTTTGGGAGATGGTAAAGCAGAGTGGATTTCTTCTCATGGTAGCTGTGCGGTCCCAGGTCACATGTGTAAAGATGTCTGTGGTTCTTGACAATCAAAAACTGTTCTCATTTAAGGCACCCCTACAGCTGGATCTGAGATCCAGTTGTCAGGCAAATAAAATTGTCACTCAGAGAAAAGCAAACAAGCAAACAAACAGAAGATATAAAACACATGGCTCCAAGAGGAATGGCAGTGTTAGAGAAGATAAATAAAATTTTTTTTTAAATGTAAAATATTATGGTATAATAAATCAAAATTTTAAAATCATCTTTTTATATTTATAAACATGACTTGGGACCTCATAAGGCCTGCAGGCAACTAGATGAAGATGGAGATCATGGCTGAGATCTGTTAGGACTTAATTATCTCAAAACAAATAAAAATACCAAGAGACAGAAATTATTGTGAACATGTGTCTTGAAGAATAGATCCAGAGTACCCAGCTTGTTAAAATAATGAGACTTCCACAAGAAGAAAGAGAATAGTTGATGAAAACAGCACATAAATTAATACTTTATTATGAAAGTTGAAAGGTTCCCACTGAATTTAGATAGTGATTAGAGAAAAAACATATCCAGATGCATTTTGGTAAAAGCTCACAGCTTCAAGAAAAAAGAGAAAAATCCATAACAGTTGAGACCAAAAAAAAAAAACAAAACAACAAAAAACAACAAAAAAAAACGGAACCCACAATGAGTAAACATCAAGTCAGCATCTGGAAGTCAAAAAGTGATGGCGTAACATGTACAGAACAGTAACTAAATGAATCACCACTCAACTGTTTTGCTTACTTGTCAGATGGAAAGTTATATCCAGATATTCAAGATATCAAAGAATATTTATCATTCATGTATCCCATCTGCAAAAATATTTATGTAGGAACTCTTAATAAAAAAGATGCAAGAAAATCAGAATTGAGATGTTAAGACAGTAGACCGAGAGCAGGAGAGAAAACAAAAGATTATCATGGTGTGACTGGGAATGTGGAATTGAAGCACAACATAAGAACTATTGAAAAGACATTGCTAGGAAAATGCTAATGATAGTCTCAATCCAAAAGTGGTAACAAAATAGCAAACTGAAGAGCTTGATGAGACAGAAGGAGAAAATAAGTGCCTTTTACAGATCTCTTGGAGTTGGGAAGGAAATGTCTTTAATGGGTTGTATTGAAGAAAGAGAAACCAATAGAACATCTTGATGGAGGGATTAGCTTCCATCTCTTAAAAAATAATTAAAGTGCTTCTGGTTACTGTATTCAGAAAGGAAAGTTAGCTCTAAGTAGGAGGTAAGAGTACAGGGGAAATCCCAAATTACAAGAGGAAATTAATAGCCACTTGACCAAAGAAGTAAAATCAGGAAAGGACAAGTGGAAAAGAATGGCAAATAAATAATAACAGATGAATTTACATGGAAGCTGAGATGAGTTTAGTACATGGTACACTCTCATAAAATACTTATTGGCTGAGTGAATAAATGATGAGTACGGAATTTATCTTCTTGGCCAGATGAGTAACATTCCAGGTTAACTGCATTTAAAAGAAAACATCCTAAGTGAAATTATGATTATTCAGTGGAAGGTATTTCCATTGGCCATTCTTTCCTTTGGTCTTCCCACTCAGCACTAAACAACATCTGTGGAATTGCTGTAAAAATGTATTGGAACAGCAATTCCAGATTCCCAAACTGGGTGGAGTTGCAACACTTCATTTTTTGCATTCTGATGCTGGTATTCTACCACCCAAAACTTTCTAAACAGGCAGCAGAGGAAAAGCCCAGGAGTTAAATAGATTAGAATCCAAAGCAGAGCAGGGATTGTCTTCTAGTTGGGTGGCCTTGAGCGAGTCAGTTAATCTTTTTTGTGCTTCAATTTGATAATGACAGTTATAATGGTGACAAGGGGATGATGATAATTTTTAAAATACCTATCAGTTATCGGTCACAGTGTGCCAAGTACTGTGCTAAGCACTTTGTACTTGATAGCTCATTTACTTCTCAAACAAGTCTGTAAGGTAGGTGTGATAATTATACTATAAGACTTACCTTAATTTCTTAAATAATAAATATTATCCTAAAGAATTACAGCCAAATGAATTGCGTGTTTTTTGGGAAAACCTGCAACTGAAAAAACTCCATTTACTTAGTTCTCTGTATTTCCTATCTTTCATCTGTGTTTTCTCATCATACATATCAGTTATCAAGCAAAGGGACATGCTGGTGTATGCTCTCCAGTCACAAACAAGTTCTGAATCACTCTAACCCACCCACTTCACACCCTCATTCCCCTCTTCCTCGACTCAGCTGACATACATTTTGTTCTTTATTCTCCATTTTTAAGCCCAGCTTGCTCTAGAATTTCTGTGTTTTCCTGTTTTCCTTTTACAACGTCCTAAATATTACTTTCAAATATTTGAAAGTAATATTTTTTATGGGAAAATCATGCATGGAGTAAAATAAAGAAAAAAATTATCATCAGGCACTTTATCTTTCAATATATTATAAATATTTTATGTAATTAATTTTTCTGCAATGTCGTTGAAAAAATAGACTTTTTTTAAAAGAACAGTTTTAAATTCACAGCAAAATTGAGAAGGTACAGAGATTTTTCATATGCCTCCCCCCATACCCTCTCATGTATCATCTTCCCCATTGCCAACATCTCCCACTAGAGTGGTGCATTTGTTACATCTGATGAACCGACATTGAGACATCATTATTGTCCTGTATCCATAGTTTACATTAGGGCTCACCCTTGGTGTTGCACATTCTATGGGTTTGGATAAATGTGTAATGGCATATACCATCATGATAATATCACATGCAGTCGATTTGCTGCCCTAAAAATATTCTGTGCTCTGCCTATTCAGTGTCGTTTTTTAAATGATGGTCTAGTTTTCCATTTATGAATCAATCATGATTGATTTTATCCATTTCAGAAGCTATTTAGAAGTTATTTCTGAGTTTTGCTTTTTTTTTATCAATGTTGCTTTATTGTGGCTAGAGCTTTGTGTCCATTGAGGATTATTGCCTTAGGATAAATCGCTGAGATGATCAAAATTTAGATGAATCATTCCAGAATGGACTTGAAAAGATGATATTAATATCTCCCACTAGCAGAACAAGTTTTCATATTTCCTCATACCCTTACTATGATGGAATATGAAAATTTTGAAAAATCTTTGTAAAATGAAAGAAAATAGCATTTTATAATTTATTTTGATTTGTTTGATCAAGGGATTTAAAATTTTAATACCTTTATTATCTATTTTTGTGATTTACTTATTGCAATCATTAAATCATTTATTAGGGTATTCCCTTTTTATGTCATTTAAAGGGGATTATTATACATGAGTCTTCACTTTGTCATTTGCCTTTACTATCTTTTTCCAAGTTTCAGTTTTAAGGTAAGTTTAGATTTAAGGGGAGTTGGAAAAACAATAAAAAGTTTCCATACATCCTATTCAGCTACTATTATGGTAGCATCTTAAATAACTGCAGAACAATAATGAAAACTAAGACATTAACTTTCCTACAATTCAATTAGCCAAAATACAGAACTCATTTGGATTTTATCCATTTTCCACTCATGTCTATTTTAAATTTCAGATTCTAGTGCTGGATCCCACATTTCACTTCACTTAGTTGTAATGACTCTTTGGTCTGTTGGAACCTGTGACAGTTCCTCAGTTATTACTTGTCTGTAAATGCTTGGCACTTTTGAAGAGTGTGCCTTTAACTTTTAAATGTCGCTTTTGGAGAAACTTAATTTTTATGAATTTTCTGTGAAATATGTAAATATTCTCCTTTATAATTTCTGCCTTTGGTGTTGAATATAGAACACTTAGAAAGCAATGTGTTGCCATAGATTACACACATATTTAGTGATATTAACTTGTGTCACTTTTATGATTTCATTAAAAATAGGCCTAATTTATTTTTTCTGGAATTTATTTTGATACAAGTATGGGATAGGAACGTAATTAACTCTTTATCTCCAGATACCCAACTGTTTGTCCCAAAACTGTTACTGAATACTCCATTTCTTATAACTTTTAAGCACCTTTGAGATTGATTTATTTTTCTTTTTATTTACCATTCCAATACTGTTTTATTTTGTATTCTGAATAACATTTTAATATTGCTACTTTCCATTTGAAAAATGTACTGCATATTTTGCTCCTTTTTTTCCCTTCTAGTTCTAGTTCAGAACTGTCTGGTCAAGTGCCAAATATTTCCTATTGATGGCTTTATTATGACTTTCTAGAATTTATAGCTTTATAGAGGAAATGAAATGACACTTATACCATATCTTGAAACTAGTCTGCAGTTATGTGCAAAACGTTCTATTGCTCAAATCTGGAATATTTTTCTCTTTCACAGTTTTTTTGTTTTAGTGGTAACTTTTGAGAGCGAGCGTTAGCTGTTATACTTATTCTGTGTATAGGATTTGACTTAAGAATCACTAGTAATACTAAACAACTTCAGATTGTGGGTCAATTTAGTACAAAAACAAAACAAAAAACAAATAATATGCACAATTCCCTACAGATAAAACAAAGTAAGACAAAAAGCTTTGCCATTTGAGTTGGTGGTCTTCAGATATTTTTAGTTGACATTTTATTTGACATAAAAAAATATGTTTACATAAAAAGGAAAGATGCACCACAGGACATCATCATCTGCTTTGTGATATACATAAAGTTTGTAGAAACAATGTTGTGTTCTTACACAGAATTGTATATGTAGCTGTTTCTACAACTGTCTTTCAAAGAGTTTATAGCCATGAAAGCAATATTTACAATATAGTATTGCAGGTCTTAGTGGTTGGTAAGAAAAAAAATTGTAATTTCAGTGAAATGACTGACAAATGCATTTAGATTTAACTAAATTAAATAGGACTTGGTTAGAAAAAGCAGTTGCAAAAGAGGTTGATTAGATTTGATATGTTAAAAATTAAAATACTCAAAAAACATTTGTAAAATAGGCTTTATTTTATGAGGTACGCATAAAAACAGACACACACAGAAACACAGACGCACACACAAATCAAAAGTTAAAGGATTGATCAGAGTTAATAATTGTAACAGCCTTTATATAGTAGACAATGTCTAAAAATGCAACCAACTTGGTTGGATAATAAGCTTAGGAAGAATCTTCTTGAAAAACACACCCAAGACCTGGCCTCAGTTTCAAAACTACGCTTATTATCTTCTTCCCCCAAATCAAACTCTCTGTGTAGTTTGGAGAAATAAAATTATAGCCCTAGGGAGAATAGGAAATTACAATCAGGCACATAAGGGCACAAGGATGGGAACAACAGACACTGGGCATTGCTAAAGGAGGAAGGGAGATAACGAGGACAAAACCACCCATCAGGTACCATGCTCACCATCAAGGGTGGGGACGCCCATCAGAAGCCCAAACCTCACATTCATACATTATAATTATGCAACAAAGCCTCACATGTACCCTATGATTCTAAAATTTACAAAAAAGAAATTAGAATCAAAATAAGAAAGAAAAGAATAGAGTGACAAATAGAAAATTACAGTGTTAAATATTTTCCAAATGGTTTTAACTTAAATGTGCTGGGTGGTTTTATAATAATTATAATAACTTGTAAAGATTTTGTGTGATAACAATGATGGTTAAAACATCTAAATAATTTAGCATATCTGATTTGCAATTTATGTGATTAGAAGAATTTGACTGAATTTGTAGCTAATGGCTAAAAGACCAGAAAAGCCTAATGTGTTAAATGGATATTTTAATTATTATACAAGTGGTATGTCTATGTTTAATAAAATGTTTACTTCTATAACTAAATATATTGGGTGTTAACCAAAAGTCAAATAATACTGAATTCCTTTCTATTTCTATAAACCATTTGGGCACAAATGAATTCTTAACAGACTCTAATGTGTTTTCAACTATTTAAAAATAATGTATAGACTTTTGTTTAAACGCCTAGGAAAATGATGGGAAGAAAATACACTGAAATGAGTACTTGTTGCTTTCAACATCATGTCTCTGAAATTTAATCTATGCTATTATATATATCAGTGGTTTGTTCATTTTTACTGCGGTGTAGCATTTCATTCTATGAATATATCCCAATTTATTTGTTCATTTAGCTGCTGATGGGTTTGAGGGATGTTTTCAGTTTCTGGAGCTTATGGTGAAAACTGCTATGAGCATTCTTGTTCATGACTTTGGTGGAGGTAAGACTCAATTTTCTTAGGAATAGACAGAAGTAGAATTGTCAGGCCATATGAAGACATAGACTTAGCTTTAGTGGGTGCTAACATACATTTTCCTTAAATGGCTACACCAACGAACACTTCTGCCTTCATGCAAATATGTCCTAGTTGCTTAACATCCTTCCCAGAACCTGGTACTGTCAACTTTTAAAAATTAGCTCATTCTGGCAGATGTAGTTTTAACTTGCATTTTCTGATGCCTGACAAAATTGAGCGTATTTTCATATATTTATTGGGCATTCAGACATCTTATTTTATGAAGGGCCTATTTAAGCTGTTTTTATATTTTAAATTTGGGTTGGCTATCTTTTTCTTATTCATTTTTAGGAATTTGTTGTATATTCTGGAATATAAGCCAGCTTCAGTTATTTTTTGCTATGTAAAAAACTACCCTAAATTTTAGTGACTTCAATTTGTTGTGCTCACAAAATCTTATGGATTAGGAATTTCAGAAGTACTCACCTGAGAAGTTTGTACCTCATCTCCATAGCCTCAACTCTAGGGACTGCGGCTGGGGGATCTATTTCCAAGATGGCTTCTTTACTCATCTGTCTGGGACCCTAATGTTCTGGCTCTTCCCAGGGTGTAGATCTGAGGACGGTGAGCTTCTTGACATGACTGCTGTTTCCAAGAGGTAGAAAGCAGAAGCTAGCAGATGTATTAAGAGCTTCGTCAGAAACTGGCACAGAGAACATCGATTCTGACACATTCTCTTGGTCAAAGCAGTCATAGGGTTGGGCCAGATTCAAGGAGGCATGAGAAACCGACCTTGACTCTTCATCGAGTTGCAAAGTTATAATGCAAAAGAACATGTGTGACAAGAGATAGTATTGTGGTCATCTTTAGAAAATACAAGTCCTTTCAAAGAAGAATGAAGTTTTTAAGAAGGAGATTAAAAAATGTCTTTATGTCTGTTGACCAAATCAGCAAATTGTTTGACTCCATTATTATAACACTTGAAAGTTACATAAAGAGCCTGCGGGTTCGAGACCCGCCTGGGCAACTTGGCGGGACCTCATCTCTACAATAAATCCAAAAATCAGCCGGGCGTGGCAGCATGCACCTGTATTTCCAGCTACTTGGAAGGCTGAGGCGGAAGGATCACCGGAGCCCAGCAGGTCGAGGACTGCACTCCAGTCTGGGCGACAGAGTGAGACTCCAACTCAAAAACATCAACAAAAACAGAAAGTTACATAAAACTAGCCTCATCACTCATATCTGGTTCTCCTTGGTTCTCCCCTCTTGCTCCCTCCCTCCTTCCCTTTCTTCCTTCCTTCCTTCCTCTGTCTGTTTCCACTGTCCAACTTCTAAAACTCTTGCCTACAATTTTTGATAAACTTTCTTGGGAAAGTCCAGAAGCCTGGAGTTAATTGGAAATAAACACAGCCTCATTATCATTCCCAACCTCAAGTGACAGACCTCTTTCTTCAAAGAATGAGCGGAAAAAGGCTCACATACTAGGTTTATTTTTTAAAAGAATTTTAATCTTTCACAGTCATCTGAATCATTGCACAACTCCCTTGTTAAATCTGAAATTTCCATGGTTTGCTTGGAGGGTTGAAGGTACAAGTAGCTACTTAGTTATGGCCTAATTTCAAACTTGAAGGTTTTTTGGTATTAATTCATTCTGAAACTAGAACTTATAAAAATGATTTAAATTTCAATATCAAAGATTATAATTTGGAATAATGGATTGAGGAAAAAAACAACAATGTCAAGGTGTTGCTTTATCTTATTAAATTCGTTATAACCCCCTGAGGTTGGTAATATTACTGTTCTCTTTCACACAAGGGAACAAGATGAATGAGAGTTGGTAGCTAGCTTCAAATCACACAGCTAGTATATGTCAGTATAGGGACTTAAAACAGCACATCTTATTCCATGCTGGTTTTATTGCTTAATTTTTCTGCATTAAAATGCAATATAACACTGTACTTGCGGTGACAGAAAGATCTCATCTTTCCAGCAAAAATGTGTAAGACACATGAGAAATGTACATTTGATAATAATGATAATAAAACATTTGGTTCTCTAACATAGTCAGTAAAAATTGACATTCAAAGTACTAATTCTGAGGCCCTGAAAGTTCCTCAGCCATCAAAGAAATATTTAATCATCACCTAATCAAGCCAGAAGACTAAATTGAATGCTACAATGTGACAAGTACTGTGCTGGGCTCTCTGAGACCCAGAAGCAAGGTCCCCACCTTCAAAATACAGCAAGTTAATTGAGGAAACAAGAACATTTGCTGGAAATCTTTAAATAATACCTATGTGGCGTGGGGGACTGTGAACGTGAGGTCAATAGTTTTGCAGATCATCAAAATATGGAGGATAGTGAGTTGCAGGATAAAGGAAGAATGTGATATTAATGTGGGTTCCCTAAATGTTCAGATGTATCTGTAGAAATTATTGACAGTGGTGGCAATTTTCTGAAACTGAGGCAAATTTTCTGTTTAGTCTCTGATGATAATAATTGATTTGATGTACTGAAGAGGCAACAGGGATTGGAAAGAAGGCCAGTTCTTCCTTCCTGGAGCCTGCGAGGAGGAGACATGGTCATGTGAACGAGTGGTTTGTGGGTTGTCACGGGGTGTGGGAAGAATCTGGATTTGGTTGGCCACTGAGTTAAAAAGAAGCAAACACGTCCTTTAAAGTAAAAAAAGTATTCCCTCTAGCTCCACAGAATCGGGTTGGGTATCCTCTAGGATGTGCTTCTCATGCTTCTCAGATACAGAGGTATACAAAGGAGGACCCCCCCCCAACAAAATTTATTTATAAAACATTGTGTATTTATTATTACATGTTTAAACTTCAGTCACCTTCAAAGTACTCTCCATCTGATGCAATACACCTATCAATGTGCTTTTTCCATTGCTTATTATTTTTATTATAATAATAATAAATGTGTATTGGAACATAGCTACATTTGTTTATGTGTTTTTATGATAGCTTTCTTTTAAAAATTATTTTATTTTATTTTATTTTATTTTATTTTTTTGAGTTGGAGTTTCACTCTGTCGCCCAGACTGGAGTGCAATGGCCGCTCCCGGCCACCGCAGCCTCGACCTGCTGGGCTCCGGCGATCCTTCCGCCTCAGCCTTCCAAGTAGCTGGAATTACAGGCACATGCTACCACGCCCGGCTAATTTTTTGATTTATTGTAGAGATGAGGTCTCGCTTGCCCAGGCGGGTCTCGAACCCGCGGGCTCAGGCAATCCACTCACCTCAGCCTCCCAAAGGCACGGGATTACAGGCTGAGCCACCGAGCC
>CAUYQG010125441.1:0-24683 GCA_963574415.1 Tarsius wallacei | reverse complement strand
TACAATAAATCAAAAATTAGCCAGGCGTGGTTGCGTGCGCCTGTAGTTCCAGCTACTCGGAAGGCTGAGGCGGAAGGATTGCCGGAGCCCAGCAGGTCGAGGCTGCAGTGGCTGGGAGCGGCCACTGCACTCCAGTCTGGGTGACAGAGTGAGACTCCAACTCAAAAAAAAAAAAAAAAAAGAATGTGGGGTACAATTCAAGATTAGGTAGATAAGTGATGCTGTGTGGCTTCCCCCTCCACCGGTGTCTCGCTACTGCCATTCCTATAGTATTATGGTAAATGTTCAGGATCCACTTATGAGCGAGAACAAAATGCATTTAATTTTTTTAAATTACTCATTTGATAATAGAAACATAGATCAAATAAACAGTGAAAACAACGGGAGAATGTCTCAAATAGCAACAAGAGAAAACAAATGAAGAAGTCATAAAAAGTGTAACTATATATAAAAACGTATGATTTGTTCAATGGAATTTTAAGAACAAGCATATACTATAATATCACTTAATAAGGTAGTATTTTTAGTACCTAACAATTTTATCAAAATTATTAAGGTAAATCCAAACAAAATAATTTCCAGTAACCTCAAACCAAAAATAAAACTTTGAAAATCTAAAAAGGAAGTCCACAAATAATATAACAGAATATTTACCAGATCTTTATCATGAAAGCCATGTCAGGTTTGAAGCAACAGAAGAAATCACAAAGGGATAAACAAACACATTTGAATATAAAATATTTACAATCAGTAGAGGAAAGAAAAAAATAAACTGAAAACAACAGACCAGAAAAATATTTTTTAAAATATTACAATTGGAAAATAAAAATATTTTTAAAGTTTAATTTTGTATTTTAATTAGGTTTTTACATCAACATCCCATCAGATAATTGAAAGATTTAAATATTTTACACAAAATTGTAAACAGTAGATAAAACACTAGAAAATGTGTTCCTAAATAATAACCAAAATGCAAATTAGAGCAATAGCTGTGTCTTTTTCAATACTTAACTAGTAAAAATATATTATTAAAATGATATAAACACCCAAAGGATGTGATTACTTTGAAACTAGATGATCATGAAACCATCACAGCTCACTTTAAATCTTACATTCTTCCAGGAAAAATTTCTGGCACAAAACAATCTCACATCATTTGATTTCTCACTTCTACATATGGGCCTTTGATTTCATGAATTTATATCTAAGGCTCAGTGAATTCAGTGACTCATGCAATTCTCACAGCCACTCGGGAAAATGGGAATTACAATTCCCATTCAGCGAGAGAGAGTTGGGGCTCAGCGTGGCCTAGTAAGTTTTCCAGCGCAGTCATCAGAACTTGTCTGTGCTCTGGAGATCGCTCCTTCCGTGGACAAGTGTCGCAGGGAGTCAAGCAGCCCCGAGCTGCACAAGGGTACCCTCCGGGCGCGAGCACCCTGCTGGGTCTGCCTGCCACACTGCCGAGGACTCAGGTGGCCTCCGTGGACTCACACGACTTGCCACTCACCGCAAGAGCCAAGTCAGCCTGGCATCACACCCACGTCCTTGGTCCTGCAGAGGGAGGGAACCAGAGAGCACTGGCCAAGCTGCAGCCCGTGGTTTACAGCCTGCAACCCTACTGAAGAAGCACAGAGAGGAGACCCGGTGCCATGAGAAACAATCTCCGGAGAGGGAGATCAGCAGTTCCACCCAGGCTTTCTGTCTCCCATGTTCTAGCCAGCAGAGCATTCTGCAGAGGCTTGGATGGGATTGTGGGCCAGCCTTCCCTAGGGTCTTAGTGGAGACATGCCAGAGCACCAGCCGACCTCTTTCTGGAGCCACTTTTCATCTTTGTTTCTGCTCTGTGCCTGCTTGTTCTTTCTTGGTCAATGTTCTTCTTGAATGGCTACCTTTTCCGTATGTCTCCAAAGTCAAGGGCGGGATCAGTATCCACTCAGGACTTCTGGATCCGACTATGGTGGCAGGAATGGCATATTAGAAGAGCCGTGTTGCTGGTAAGGTTACCAGACATTCCCAGAGTCCCTGTGCGGGACTAGAAGGAGCTACAGGCGTGTGTTAAATAGAGTCTCAGCACTTGAAGATAACTTATTCTGGCCGAATATCCCCACCCCACCCCCACCCCCACCATCACCACATCCCACAGCTCATGTAGTGTCCACTGGGCGAGACTGGCTTTTGCCAAGGCCAGGCTACAGGTAGATGCTGCCACCTGTCTGGCTGGATCCTCTGCCAGCAGGAGCCACCAGAGGACTGCAAACGTCTGGGGTCAGAAAGTTTCTCTCAGCAGGGACCTCTATAACACCTGGTGACATTGCTTATGTGATAGGACACCCCCTGAGATGTTTGTGGTCAGATGCCTGGTAGACGGAAAATTAAAATAGTTTTAGAGGGAAAAGGCCCTGAATTTCCATCGTATTCATGCTCTGATGATCAAACTCTATCCACGGGGGCTCCCAGGCTCCCTGAGCAAAGGTATTATGCTCGTTTCCTGGGGCTGCAGAGCAAACTGCGTGGCTCAGAACAACAGAAGCTTATTTTCTCGGTTCTGGAAGTCTGCAAGTCAGGTGCCGGCAGGGTTGGTTTCTTCTGGAGGCTCTGAAGGAGAATCTGTTCCTTGCCTCTCTCCTGCTTCAGGTGGTTCCGGGCAAGTCTTGACGTACTATTGCCTGGAGATGCACCCCTCCAACCCCACATAGTGTTGGTCAGATCTCTCTAGAGAAAAAAAGAAAGTGGTGGATTATACTGAATTGGCTCACGTGATTGTGGAGGCAGACAAACCCCGAGGTCTGTAGGGTGAGTTGCAAGCTGGAGCCCCAGGGGAGTGGATGTTCAGATCTGAAGACAAGACAAAAGTCAGCATCCCGGCCTGAAGGCAGTCAGGCAAGAGGGTCCTCCGTTACTGGGGAACAGTCAAACTTTTTGCTCTACTCAGGCCCTCACCCGACGAGATGATGCCAACCCACATTAGAGAGGGAATGTGCTTTACTCAGCTTATCTCATATTTAAATGTTAATCTCATCCCAGAACACACTCACAGATCCAGACAGAATAATGTTTGTCCAACATTTGAGCGCCTCGTGGCCCAGTCAATTGACACCTAAAACTGACCTTCTCTCTGTGTCTCTGTATCCAAAATCTCCCCTCTGATAAGGCCATTAATTTTTGGATTAAGGCTTACCCAGCTTTAGGATGACTTCATGCTATCTTGAACACATCTACAAAGACGAAATTTCCAAATAAGATCACATTTACAAATACAGAGGTTGGGCCTTAAACACATCTCTTTTGGGCTGGTGACAGTTAAACTCCAAGTAGATACTTAGGAGTTAAAAGTTGCCTTGCTTTTTGGCAAATTATATCTTCATGGAATAATAGACCTTGACTGGAATCACTGGAACATTTGGTTGAAAAACAGGAGATAGAGGTCATTTAGGTCATGAATCTCTTGCGATGGGCTGGCATCCATAGTGAGAGAGTTCTCAGATTTGAAGACGTTAGGCCTAGAATGCTATAGTGATGGCCTCCAGCCAGACAAGTAATTTCCCTTACCTGGCAAAGCCACAGTAGAAAATGAAGGAGAAATAACCAGTAGTTTTTGCCAGTCAGGGTGTAAACTGCCACACCGTTCTGGAACCCTGTTTGGCAATTTCCCTAACATCAAATATACAGTTCCCCTGGAACACTGCAATCCCCTCCTGGACACACCCCAGGAGAAATGATGGCTTCTGTCATCTGAAAGACATGTGCAAGAGTGCTCTCAATTGACAAGAACTGGAAACAACCCATAATTCTATCAGAAAACGAATAAATAGACGGTGGTTTATTCATACAGCAGAAGAGTTCCCAACAATAAAAATAAAAGAAGGAGCCATTGGCATAGCAACAACGTGAATGGACCTCACAGACATAATGTGAGAAAAGAAGGCAGGCAAAGAAGTACAAATGGTACGACTCCGTCTACATGCAGTTCAAGAACAGGCAGAGCTGATCTGAGGCTCCAGATGCCAGCCAGGGCGGGGACTCTGCAAAGGGGCAGAGGGAACAGTCTGGTGTGAGGGAGACACCCACTGTCTTACCCTGGGTGGGTGCCATGTGAACTCCATTAAGCTATACGCTTACCACTGTGCACTTTGTTGGATGTATTTTATACCTCAATTTTTTAAAAAAGATGAATGTATTGACTCTCTACCACATGGCAGGCATTGTTTCAGGGACGGCAGCAAAATCAAAGTCCCTGCTCTTGTGGAACTTACAGTCTAGGGAGAAAAGACATTTCATCAATGAATACACAAAACCAAATGAACAAAATGTGTGCCTGCATCCATGTGTCTGTGGTATGAGCGATACTGTGGACAAAAGAAGCATGTGAGAGCAGGACGATCAGGCAGACGGAGTGGAAAAGATGGACAGGTGCCACTGGAGCAGAGAGCTAAGGAAGCACAAGCCAGCGGGGAGCATTTCAGGCTGTGGGAACACCGAGTAAGGAGGCGAAGGGGTGCAGGGGATGCTCAAGGAACAGCAAAGGAGCACCAGAGCACGGAAGCGAGGTCATGGGTTCGTGACAGAAATGCTCTGGTTCTGGGACCATCGCAAAGACAGAGCCCACAGGATTGGCTGAGACTTGATGTAGTGTTTTCAAAAGGAGAGCAGATTTTTATTTTGAATCTGATGGTCTGGTGGCCTAAAGGCGTCTTTTGCAGATGTGAGGAATGAACCCAGGACGAGACGCAGGCTTGGGAAGGAAAGCCGAGACTGCAAAGTCCGCAGCGACACCGAAGTGCAGGGCTCGGGTGGGCCGCTGGAGGTCTGTGTCTAGAAGGCGGGGGCGGGGTCTATGCGGAGTTTCCACCTGTGAGTTTAGAGTGTATATTTGATTTCTTTTTTTCTAATAATGGACCTGGATAAGACTGAAGAAAGAGGGCTCAGGGGGATGAAGTGGCGGAAAACTGTTTTATTTTTCTTTAAAAAGCCCTGAGAATTGTTTGACTCCTGAAATTATAAAGCATAAGACAAAAACTAAAAGGAAATGTAACCGGTAATTAAATTGGCTCCCGTGGTAACTTAACTTCCGCCCACGAGTCCAGCGGAATGTTCCTGCCCCCTTTCCTTGCCCCTTCCCAGTAGCCACAGTTGAGGGAGAGGGTTGTGTAGTGTCGAATGAAATCGGGAGCTTTGTCTCTGGAATGGAACTGGACTGTCCAGGTACTGGGCTTGAAATCGTGTTTTGTATCTTGGAGCACACATACAACTTTTTTCATGCTCTCGGTTGGGCTTGTCCCATGTACAGCTTAAATGTCTAGCTCCGTACTTTGAAAATGTGATGTGTATTACATCAGCGCCTGAGGCTGTCGTCAGCGTAATGTTCGCCCCAATGCAGGTTATCAGTCTTTTATCTCAAGAAGCATGTGAGACTTCCTTTATAACCTTGATGTTCTGCATTTTACTATGTGCCAAATATGAATATTTTATTTATCTGGTTTGGAAAGCTTAGTCTCTTTCTTGATCTGAGGTCTCAAAATCATTCTGTTTTTGTTTGTTTCGATGCGTAACGTCGTCTCTTAAGATGTTGCCTGTCCCTCGTTCGTCCTGTGCTCCCTCCTCTGGAACTCCATGAATATGTGAGAGAATCTTGATCCACTTTCCATGTCTCCAAACTGTTCTGTTATGTTTCTGGTTCTGGCTCTTTTAATAGTTCTCTGGCGACTATGTCTCAGTACCAGCTTCTGGTTCGCTATTTCGTTATTTGATAGCACAATCCTTCCCACCTGGTTTTCTTTTAACTGTTTTATTTCTAAGATTGTCACTTTTTTGTATCATTCTGTTTTTAGGTTTTTTTTTACCTTATTGTTGTTCACATGTTATAGATGCTGTTCCTTTCTATACCTTTGAACCTCTCAAATGTAATTACTGCAAGTATTTGTCAAACCACTCCAGATAATTTTTTCTGCAGTAAATTTAATGTTGTGTTTGTTGATTCCATCTGATGTCTTTTTACAGTTAAATATTTTATGCACTTTATAACTTTTTGCAAGCTTGTGCTGCAAGAAAAGTGTTGCTGTGCTTTG
This sequence comes from Tarsius wallacei, assembly GCA_963574415.1. NCBI lineage: Eukaryota > Metazoa > Chordata > Mammalia > Primates > Tarsiidae > Tarsius > Tarsius wallacei. The sequence goes on along the minus strand of CAUYQG010125441.1, from coordinate 18,618 downwards.
TTTTTGTTTTCTTTCTCTTGTTCTCTCTGCTTATCTCTTTCTGTGTGGAGATTTTGTGTTGGCCCACTGGTTTCTTGGCTACAAAAGCAGTAACAGACAGTTTTAGGACTTCTAGTCCATACTCATATTGAGGACAGTGCGATTTGGTCACCAAGCCAGAGGCAACTCGGCTCAGGTGTGGACATGAAGCTGTGCGTTTGTCCAGCTTCTTCCTACATGAACGGCTTTCTCCAAATCTGCAAACCAGACTTTATTTTATGTTTTCTGTCTTCTTTCTTGAGCAAGAAAGCTCACTCCCCACCTGCTTTGAGCTGTGAGTCTGGCTCCAGAATCAGCCCTCTCAGGTGGACTCACTTCTTCCTCTCTCCCACAGGAGCCCAGCACCTGCACTGCTGACCCGGAGACCACCGCCCAGCACCGCCGGCCATCAGCATTGCTCCGTTTTTCTCTTTTTTCCATTTCATCGCTTACTGTTTGGGGTTGAAGATACAGGATGCACCAAAGCAGAAACTTAATAAGCAACCTTTGCCAGAATCTGCTTTGCTATTCTAACGTCTAGAGTTGACTACTTGGTTCATTTATTTTATCCCATCCTGTAAAAACAAAAGCATTTTTGGCTTCAGAGTTTGACCAAATCCTGCACCTTTTTTATATAGCCTTCTCATTAATTTCATCTTCTCAGTAAGCCATCATTATTTTTTTTAACTTCCCCTTTGACCTAAGAGTTATTTAGGAATTTTTGTTTCTTTTGCATGAGAAATATAATATGAATCAGTGAATAAACCGCCTCTTTTTCTAATTTCAAACCTTTTTTCAGCTGTTCTATATATACATTTCTCACCATATGAACCATGAAAGAAAAGTCCAAAGTCATCAAAGTCCCTATTTATCTGTCCTCGGGAAGAAACACAAGAAATCCTACCTCAGCAAACCTCATAGCTGTTTCCTGTCTTCCACTGATGATGAGATCCCGGCTAAAATTCCCCATTGCTGACAATATTACCAATGAAGTCATATGAGATTTTTTTGGTAACACGTGCCTCCATTCCATAACGCTAGCTTTACATTATGTTTTCTCAATCTTATACATACTCTGAGAATTCATATCGAGAGGAGAAATAAAAACCCTTCAGGAGACTTATTTGTATCCACTTTATTAAATTCGAGCTCAGCCCACCAAAGCAGTCGAGAGTGTGCCTAAGAGACAGAAGCTACTTGGACAAATTTCTATATTTTGTCCGACTTCACGTGGGTAGAATCAATAAAAATACATCGACAAAACAGGTGGGAATGTTGAACGCATTTAAATCTATTTCAGCTTCCAACTTGATCTGATGATGGTGTACCCCTGTTTTGAAAGCGAACTGATAGTTAAAATGTGAAATGGGCTCTATGACACACAAAGCAAAGAGCTGTTGCAAAGGCCAGCGTCAGCATCAGTGTCCCTTGCCCCAGTCTTCCTGCCAGTGGTTTTGCGTGCGTGAGTCACCTGGTGTGCTGGCACATCAGCAGGCAAGAAGGAAAGAAAGTCAGAACTGGGAGCGGCAGAGGCTTAGAAGAAACCGACCAGGAGGGTCTTCTCTCCAGGCAGCGTCTGATCTGCAACATGGATCTCAAAGTGTGTCCCTGGAACCGGGACATCAGCTTTACCAGCAAAGGGTTTTCATTTCTCCCCTCGGACCTATTATGATCATTAAATAAATAGGGCAGAAAAAAATGCACACTGCTATGAGCAGGCACTGCAGATGTGTGGAGCAAACCCCCAGCACACAAACAACAGCTCTATGCCAGGAACGTTTCAGTCTGGATGCCACTGCTGGGTGGATTGAGAACCTTGATGAGTTTCTGCTGTGGTCAGCCCTGATTTGAGAACTTGTTCCATCATGGCAATGCTGGCAGGCAGGTGAGGGCACGGATGAAGGGGGCAATAGTGGAGGAAATGGGTGGGAAATCGACCACTGAAAAGCCAAGCTCCTAGCAAACTGGAATGTTTTCGTGTAAATGATTTCTAATTTTCTAAGATACAGATAACATTTGGTTCACTCTTTGTTGTCTTAGCACTTTGTCAATAAAAATATTACTTTGATAATCATTTATAAATGATTCAAGCCATCTATGTGGTTTGGAGGCATAATTTTGCATAACTGTGTATCCTATATACACTGTGAACCAAAAATAATTATAAGCAATGTGACGCTGTGTGCTATAGATGTTTTTTGCATTATCATTATTCAAAAAAGTAAAACGTTCCTATTTTTAGCTTTTAATCAGTCCTTACCAAGCAGATGAGTAAGAGCTATGGGACACCTGGAGTGACAATGCTTTTGAAACTCGAGGATGAAACCTTGGAGCAGATGTGTTGTGAATGAATTACAAAGCAGATGAATGAATCACTGAATCACACAACTGTTGGACACATAAAAAGATTCAAACAGGTGCAGGATAAAGCAACCCAGTCCAATCTATTTTGTCAAATTTGAGGGCTTTGGCCATGTTATTTAGAACACTTATAAAGAAAACCAATTTCCCTTAACTTGAAAAGAACATTGCTGCTTTTGTTTTGCACCTTTTGTATAAATTATTGATATTATGATTTTTTGGTAAATGCTTCTGAAAATGACAATGTCTTTTAAATGAAAATGTGGATGTGAATGAGGGACTTAGGACCCATTCTTCTACATTAAGATCCTGTAACTGTGAGCTCTAGGTTCCAGGCTTCAGACATACAATCAAAGGCCAAGTGAACCTAAAAGATTGTACATATTATGCCTTGCAGAGAAACAGCTGCATGGGGATCAGGAATACAGGGATTTGAGGCCTTCTCAAAGGCAAACATTTTATATGAATGATGTTCAAAGAAACCCCTGCCACCAACTTCACATGGCCCAATCTGTGAGAAAGAGGGAGAGAAGTGGACTTGCTGAAGAGACAATGATCCTGGCAAATTATCATCTAGTATGAATCTTTCTATCAAAAGTTGTCTAAATTTTATTAACTATTGTTCAAAATAGTCTTTGGAAAAGAAATAAATGGGTTATCAGTACATTCATGCTAAGATAGTTAGCCATGAAAAGGCTGTTTTTAATGTCCAGATCCACTATTTTTCTTTAATAATTTCAGTTCCTAGAGGAGGGAAGACTGCCTGGGTTTCTTCTACCCTCTCTTAATTGATATCAGTTCTCTAAATAATTCCTTTTTTTTTTTGAGTTGGAGTCTCACTCTGTCACCCAGACTGGAGTGCAGTGGCCGCTCCCAGCCACTGCAGCCTCGACCTGCTGGGCTCCAGTGATCCGTCCACCTCAGCCTTCCAAGTAGCCGGAATTACCTGCATGCGCTACCACACCCGGCTGATTTTTTTGATTTATTGTAGATGAGGTCTCGCCAAGTTGCCCAGGCGGGTCTCGAACCCACAGGCTCAGACAATCCAATCACCTCAGCCTCCCAAAGCGCAGGATTACAGGCTGAGCCACCGAGACCAGCAATAATTCTTAATAATATACCTCAACAATTTGTCTTCGGAGAAAGCAAAGAAATAATCAATAATTTAATGTTTTAAAAGATCTGTTTTTAACATATTTTGCCACATGACAAAAAGAAATTTTCTAAAGCTGATTTTCAACATGGAATGACTAAGATTTCTTAATCTTGATAACTTGTAGCCACACTATGTCCAACATATGAATTTCCAGCAAATCATAAGAGCACTCACATAAAAGAGAAGAATAAGAGCAGTTTTTGAACAGGAAACATTAAATTCTCCAGTATGCAAGTCTCCATGGTTCAGTCACAAACAGTTTTAAACAACTAAGTATAAATAGGGATTCTGGTTTAAGATGAAGAGTGGCTAACAAAGTTGAATTGTCCTTTCCTAAATCCCTGTTCAAATGCAAAGATGGATGGATGGATGGATGAATAGATGGAGATGGATGAATGAATGGGTGGTAGACAGATGAGTAAATAGATAAGAGACAAACAGATAGATACATAGATATATAGCTACATACAATGATTGAATAAGTAAGTTAATTATCCATAGGGAACTTACAATGAGTTAGGTGGGGCAGGAAATAGGTTATGGCAATGGGGCAGGGATTCTGTAGTGAGTGGATGTGGAGTTGGTATGAGTAGTAAGTGGGTGTGACCTGGAGGATGGAGTGAGTGATGTGGGCAGGAACAGGGTAGGGTGGTAGTTAATGAGTGGGAGTGGGGCAAAAGTAGGTAGATACTATCCACCGGGGTAGATAATGAGTGTGTGTGTTTAGGGGATAATACCTCTAGCATTCTAGCCCTCCAGTGAATGGTTTAGGGAAGTTGAATAAGTGGGAAGTAACCAGTGGGTGTGGAGTGAATTGTGGCTAGTGGGTAGGTGGTAAGTTTGCATGACAGACAATGTCCTTTTTGATTGGTTTTAGGATAGGGTGTAAGTAGCAAGTAGGTAGGCAGTGAGTGCATATGGACATTGGCCCTGGTCCTTGTAACTGGATTTTTTTTTTCAGGTCATTGGACCTGACTTTGTACAAGTAACTTTGTCTGGGAACTGTACCTTGGACATGAGTCTTAGACCAGGACTTTCAATATAGAATTTGAGGTTGTGCCCTGAACATGAACTCTGCTGCTGGGTATTGGAACAGGCTTACTTACCCAGGTGTTGGATCTAGACCTTGGACCATAAACCATGTGCTGGATCTTGTCCCAGAAATATGGATGCAAACCTCAAACACGGATTTTTCATGTACCCCTTGTATTTGTACTTGTACCTTATACCTGGACGTGGACTTGGAGATTAGACCAAAACCTGGATCTTGAACCTAGATCTTGGACTTTGCTCAGATCTGGACATCTAACCTGACCTGAGGCAAGGAAATTGGACCTGGATCTAGACATTAGAACTAGGTTTTGGGACTTGGAACTAAACTTTGGGCATGGACATCAAATCTCAGACCTAGACCATACTCTTCTACCCTGGACTTTGGACTTGAATCTGAGTCTGAAATGGAAAGTAGACCTTGGGCCTGAACTTTTTCCAGAATTTGAGATTTAAAATAAGTCCTGGATCTTAGATCCTGGCACGGTGCCTTTAACTATGATCTGGAGTTTGCGATTTATCTTGTGGTTTTCTTGTGTGAGCACAGGATTACACTCATCAAAAGGGTATAAGGATAGAAAAGGTCTGTTACTCACATAGTGAGGCTCGGGAGAAAGCAGCATCAGGGATAGTCTCTTTTTTTTTTTTTGAGTTGGAGTCTCACTCTGTCACCCAGACTGGAGTGCAGTGGCCGCTCCCAGCCACCGCAGCCTCGACCTGCTGGGCTCCGGCGATCCTTCCGCCTCAGCCTTCCAAGTAGCTGGAACTACAGGCGTGCGCTACCACGCCCGGCTAATTTTTTTTTGATTTATTGTAGAGATGAGGTCTCGCTTGCCCAGGCGGGTCTCGAACCCGCGGGCTCAGGCAATCTACTCACCTCAGCCTCCCAAAGGCGCGGGATTACAGGCTGAGCCACCGAGCCCGGCGGATCAAGGATTTTTGAAGTAACCATTGTAAAAACTGTAAACCTCTTGCTTCTTGTCTGTATTCCCTTAGTTAATCTTGCATGCTGTTGATCTGAAACATTTTACATAGAGCATTATTCAAATATAGGGCAAGGAAGGAGTAAAATAACACTTGGATTGTACTCTGAAGTATTTAAAGCACCTCAGTTTCTTTCTGAACTACTGAGCTGGTATGTCATTCTCGTTACGTTCTAAACCCTATTCCATCTCTGTAGCTTTGCTTATTTCCTGTAGGAAGTGCCATGGTGAAGGGAAAAGAGTATGGAGTTTTGATGGAACTGGATTTGAAACCTAGTTCTTACTAATTAGCTGACCTTAGGAAATTTATGTAAATTCTGAGCCTGTTTTCTTTGTAAATACGGGGTTGTGAAGTTTGAATAAAACAATTTCTATAGGGCTTGACAGATAGTATTCTAAAGAATGATAGCTACTGCATCCTTTTTTGTCAGCTTATGTTAGTCATACCCATCCTTAAAGGCACTGATGTCAGATAGAGGCTTCTGTGATGATGGAAATGTTATGTTTTGTACACAGTGCAGTGTGGCAGCCATTAGCTATACGTGGCTATTGAGCAATTTAACTATGACTAGTATAACTGAGAAATTTAATTCTTAATTTTAGTTAAGTAGTTACTTATTAGACATGCAGCTTTAAGTTCCACTCAAGACCCACCACGTTTTTTTCTTCAGGAAGTCTTCCTTGACCAATGCTGCTTTTTTTTTTTTTTTGTCAGAGTCTCACTTTGTCACCCAGGCTGGAGTGCAGTGGTGCAATCATGGCTCACCATAACCTCAGCTTCCTGAGTAGCTGGGACTACAGGTGTGTGTCACCATGCCTGGCTAATTAAAAAATATTTTTTCTGTAGAGACAGGATTTCGCTAAATGTCACCCAGGCTAGTCTCAAACTCCTGAACTCCAACAATCCTTCTGTCTCAGTCTCCCAAAGTGCTGGCATTACCACTGTAACCGGCTTACTTTTGGTTTTTGATTGGGAGTCTCATTGTGTCACCCAGGCTGGAGTGCAGTGGCACACTAATAGCCACCGTAGCCTCAACCTGCTGGGCTCAAATGATCCTTCCACCTCAGCCTTCTAAGTAGCTGGTACTACAGGCATGCACCATCTCACCTGGCTAATTTTTCTTGATTTATTGTAGAGATGAGGTCTCATCAAGTTGCCCAAGCTGGTCTCAAACTCGTGGGCTCAGGCAATCCTCTCACCTTGGCCTCCCAAAGTGCTGGGATTATAGATGTGAGCTACCACGCCTGGCCTACTTCTTTTCTTAAGCTCATTTGTTTTCTGCCACTTATTTGGCGGTATGCTAATTTTTGAGTCTTGTCTTTGTGGCTAGATTGTAACTGAGGTTATGCATGGATTTATAGGTCTCCAAATTGCTACATGAAAAGAAACATGATAAAAGTATAATTGTAATATTTTTAGCTAATAAATTTTAAAGTCTTATTACATGTAGTAAGGACAGTTTTCTGGCTAGAAATTAGGTGAATAATGAAGAATAGTGTGAAGGTTGCCTACAACGATGAATTGCGTATCCAGTCTATTTCACTTGAAGATTCAGATTATACTCAGACTCTAGAAGAGGAATAAAGCTTCTTATATTGCCATCTTGTGGTAGACTTGGGTTCAAATGATGCTAATTCAATTTTTCTATGTCAAAGGAAGATTTTCTTCAGATTATTGTGCTAAGATTAAGGAAATATTAAATACATCCAGCATTGGCTCAAATGAAATTGAAATGTGCTTTGAAACAACTATTTTTGGATTACCTTCTTGTTTATCTGAATCTTGACCCCTTACTTGTACATTGCTGTTCTCTTCTTGTGAAGCTGATTTTCATAGCCTTTCAGAGTTTGGTTAGTCTTATTGTGCAGATTTATTTAAACCTTTAACTTTATGCAAAATTAAGCTTATGTAGAGAGGTGCTGTCCTATCTGTGTGTTTTTCTGAGACAAGGTCTTACTTTGTTACCCAGGCTGGAATGCAGTGGCATGATCATAGCTCATTGCAGCCTCAAATTCCTGATCTTGACCTATTTGATACTGAGCTTGGGTATTTGATGACATTCTCCAAATAGATGGGTCAATAATTTATATTGATGGAGAGTCAAATAAAGGATGAAGTTACTCTAAATTTTTTTGTGACTTGGTGTGCAGCATGCTGGTGTGAGTTGTCATGTAATAATAACCTTTGTTGTACGTTTGTTTACTGTATTTTTTATTTTCCAGAGATGATGCTAGGTAGTTGATAGATCCTGTAGTTCAACTTGATTCCTAGATAGAAGCTGGATTCATCTGATACCAGAGGTAAGTATAAGAGAAAAATCTTCATTTTTATCCCATTTGGATTTTGTAATCACCTAGCAAGATTTAGGGCTCAGTATTATTAGTGGCTGGAATTTGGTAGTTGAAAAAACCCTAGTTCCAACCTTAAGAGTGTTTTCCTGTTTAGGGACAAGGAGCCTGTGGTGGTTTGCCCTTCACCAGTCATTTACAGTTTGCCATGATGAAATGCATGTTAAGTCCGTGTTTCAGCTGATCAGCCTGATTAAACACATGCTCTGAGCAGACTAAAGCTAGGGGCAAACACCTAGAATTGAATGAATGCTTGCTGGAATTCTTACTGGGATTTAGCCTCTAATCCCAGGTAATACTTAAATCTTTGAATTATGAATTTGAGACCAACACTTTGTTGTGCATTGATCTTTTGTGATAGCCCTATATCACACACAAAAAAATTACTTTTGTGAGATAGATCTAGGGTCAGGAACCCTTTATCTAAAAATACAAACACTACAGAAAAGCACTAGTGATTGGTATATTTCTATCAGTTTAGCTTGGCAGTTTTAAACTGGGCACTATTTTATCAGTTTGTATATAGAGAGATTATAGGAATCTCAGTTGGTTAAATCAATTTTGTGAAGACCATGTAATCCAATACTATACAGTCACTTAAAAGTTATGATATAGGTTCATTGATATGGAATAGTATTCATGACATTAAAAACAGGTTGTGGAGCAATATATTTCTGCTTAAATATTTTCATATGTATACGTTAGCTTGGGAAATCATCTGAAAAGATAGATATACTCAAGTACTAGGGATTATTGTCTCTAGGATTGGGTTCTATGAGTGATCCTGTTATTTTGTTAGCCTTTATTTTCTAGCTTTGCTATATTCATGTTTTGTATAATTTTAAAAGTTATTTCAAGCAACTTAGATAGGACAGACTTATATTCTTTACCTGTGACTGCATTTTCAGCTGGGAATGAGATAGAGGTAAGGGTGATTTTCAGGAAATACAAATACTTTAAAGTAGTAACAGCACGTGAAATAATCTTTTAGCTTTTGCTGTCTTTTGCAGAAGTAAAATTTCAAGATTCTAAAACCGGATTTGAGTCAAACTGTTTGCAGTCTGGACCTGTTCATTGCTGTAAATCTTGGATATACAATCAATGATGAATGATGACTGCATTTTTCTTTTATGGTAAGGCTTATGTTTAAATTGAGAAGCTTTGATATACATATGAATATTTGGGAATTCAGCTTTGCAACTTCATGGCCAGGTGCTAAGGTGCTATAAATTACATTTTTTAAAGTCAATTAAAGATGTTGAGAGGCAGCACAATACAGTAGTTATATATGGGTTCTGGTATCAGACTGGGTTCAAAGCCATGCACTATCACTTATAGTTATTGAGAGGCAGCACAATATAGTAGTTATGCATGGGTTCTTGTGTCAGACTGGGTTCAAAGCCATGCACTATCACTTATCAGTTATGTCACCTTGGCAAGTGTAACATCTCAGTGTCTTAGTTTCTTTGTATCTTTTTTTTTTTTGCTCAGGCAATCCTCTCACCTCGACCTCCCAAAGTCCTGGGATTATAGGTGAGCCACTGTGCCTGGCCGTTTCTTTGTATCTTAAAAGGTGATCAAAGTACCTGACTCAAAGCATGGTTACTTTTGAAGATGAAATTAGTTAATGTGCGAGGCTTAGGCCATAGTAAAGCATATGGTAAATGCTTTATAGATGTTAGCTTTTTATCATCTGAGTCCATGTATATATTTTCCTACCTGGCAGTTTCTGACATCTATATAATAGGTTGTAGGAAATTGTTTTTTTTTGCTTGCATGTCTTTCTGCCAATTGGCCTACCTCACATTACTTTCATGCTTGGCACCCAAAGATTGATTAAATTAGGCATAGTATGATGATGGGACTGTAGTGTATAATCGTATATAATTGGTTGTTCCAGTAACGTTGTCATTAGTTGATTAATCTTGGTTTTGGCACTAATGTATTTGTTATCTAGTTCCTAATTTTGTCTAGCTAAATCAGTTGATCTTAATGGTCTCTTTTAGTTCTTATTTAGATGTAATGATTCTTATTTTTTGAGTCTCTTGATGTCTTTATTTTTTATAAGTGTTTCTTAAAATAATGTGGTTAGAGATAAAACTTTGATGGCAGTTCCTCTCACTGCTTGGAGCCTTAGGCAGTGGGATTTTGATCCATCATATATCAAAGATGGCTTATCTTCACTCAGGGCACCATGAGGATGGGCTGGCTGTCCGTTAGTGCCTTCTGATTTTTGCGAAGTCAAACAATTACAAAGCAAAATAGTGATTCTAGATTGAGAAAATGTACGTGTAATCAAAAAAGAAGAAACAGAATTTCTTTCTTTTTTTTTGAGTTGGAGTCTCACTCTGTTACTCAGGCTGGAGTGCAGTGGCATGCTCACGGCCACCGCAGCCTTGACCTGCTGGGCTCCTGTGATCCTTCTGCCTCAGCCTTCCAAGTAGCCAGAACTACAGGTGCACGCTACCACACCCGGATAATTTTTGATTTATTGTAGAGATGAGGTCTCTCTAAGTTACCCAGGCTGGTCTCAAACCTGCAGGCTCAGGCAATCCACACACCTCTGCTTCCCAAAGTGCTGGGATTACAGGCTGAGCCCCTGAGCCCTGCCTAATTTTTTGATTTATTGTAGAGATGAGATCTCGCCAGGTTGCCCATGCTGGTCTTGAACCCGTGGGCTCAGGCAATCCTCTCACCTCGGCATCCCAAAGTGCTAGGATTATAGCCATGAGCTACCATGCCTGGCTGAAACCTAACTTCAAAAAACCATGAGGATATAGCTCATGGAGAACTCCTTGAGTTCTATAGTATTTGTTTTTTGTTTTGAGTTGAAGTCTCACTCTGTCTCACAGGCTCGAGTGTGTATTGGCACTCTCATGGCCACCCCAGTGTTGACCTACTGGGCTCCAGTGATCTTTTTGCCTCAGCCTTACAAGTAGGTGCACTACAGATGCGCACTACCACACCTGGCTAATTTTTTGATTTATTGTAGAGATGGGGGTCTTGCCAAGTTGCCCTGGCTGTTCTTGAACCCATGGGCTCAGGCAATCCACTTGCCTTGGCGTTCCAAAGTGCTGGGATTACAGGCTGAACCACCAAGCCTGGCTGAGTTCTATAGAATCTGAATGGCACTTATTTAGTTCTATGAAACTGAAACATTATTCTCTAGTCATTTGTGTTTAAATTTTAAATAATTTACTCAGTTTTCTAGAGTGGTTGTTTATACACATTTCAGGGCAGTTTTAAAAATAAATTTTTCTTTGCAGCATGAAAGTGGATGATTCCTCAAATTAAAGATGAACTTTTCTCACCAGAAATGCAAAAATTTGAGAGGTAGTAAAGGAAAGAATAAAATAGTATTTTCATTTTCATTCATTGTTGTTCGGTTCTTTGCTAGATTTTGAGCCCCATCAAAGGAGGATACCTTCCTTTTTCCTAATGCCTGGCTGAGAGGAGATCCTAAAAAAAATTTGAAGTGAACTGAAATAAATTTCCATTTATTTATTTATTTTCTTTTTAAGTCCTTGAAGATAGCAACCATTTTTTCTTCTTTTTAAAATTATTTTGAGTCAAAGTTTCACTTTCACCCAGGCTGTAGTGCAGTGGCATGCTCACGGCTCACCACAGCCTCAACCTCCTTGACTCAGGCAATTCTTCTGCCTCAGCTTCCTAAGTAGCTGGGACTCTAGGCATGCCCCACCATACCCAGCAAACTTTTTTATTGTTTTGTAGAGATGAGGTCTTGCTATGTTGTCCAGGCTGGTCTTGAACTTCTGGCCTCAATCAACCAGTGATTCTCTCACCTTGGCTTCGAAAACTTCATGAGCCACTGTGCCTGGCCAAATGGCAACCAAATTTTTTTTCTTTTTTTGAGTTGGAGTCTCACTCTGTCACCCTGGCTGGAGTGCAGTGGCATGCTGACAACTCCAACAGCCTCGACCTGCTAGGCTCAGGTGATCCTTCTGCTTCAGCCTTCCAAGTAGCTGGAACTACAGGCACATGCCACCATGCTAGCTAATTTTTTGATTTATTGTAGAGATGAGGTCTCGCCAAGTTGCCCAGGCTGATCTCAAACCCGTTGGCTCAGGCAATCCTCTCACCTTGGCCTCCCAAAGATTGTAGGTGTGAGCCACTGCACCCGGCCAGCAACCATTTTAATGGTCTTCCAGCAAGACATTTACATGGAATATCAGATTTAAACCGTGAGGCTGATGTAAAATGTATATATAGGTACATGAAACTGGATGAGTACCCACGAGTCTTGTTAAACCTATAAATAACTGATTATGCTGCTTGATCTTTTAAGAAGTAGTGAAGAATGACTGCCAAAAAACCAACCTATTTATATGTGAGGGCTAAATGTATAGAAGCTTATTGGTATTTCTTTAAGTTTTAATAGGAAATCTTTTATTATGAACATTTTATTTATAGTCTTAACTGGATGTTTATCACTGACTTAAAGTGCAGTTACCATTCAGGTATGGTTAACAAGTATTAATGCTTTATATTTAATGTTAAAATGATAGTTTTGGGTTTTTTTGAGTTGGAGTCTCACTCTGTTGCCCAGACTGGAGTGCAGTGGCCACTCCTGGCCACTGCAACCTCGACCTGCTGGGCTGCGGCGATCCTTCCGCCTTAGCCTTCCAAGTAGCTGGAACTACAGGCACGCACTACCATGCCCCGCTAATTTTTTTTGATTTATTGTAGAGATGAGGTCTCACCAAGTTGCCCAGGTGGGTCTCGAACCCGCGGGCTCAGACAATCCACTACCTCAGCCTCCCAAAGCATGGGATTACAGGCTGGGCCACCGAGCCCAGCTAAAATGATAGTATTTTTAACATGCAAGGGGTATAAAATAAAAATCAAAATATTGGAAGTCTGGTATACCTCATTGTTTTTGTAGTGAGATTTAATACTTGAGCTTATACCATAATCTGACAAATGATTGTACAACTGTAATAACTTCTGTTGGCCAGAATATGAAGCCTATTTTTTAGATTAAGATTCTTCTATTAAAACAAATACAGGTATCAAATGAGTTTTAGATGATGCTAACAGTCTAAAATTCAAGGTAGTAGGGAAAATTACTATCTCTGAAATGATTAGAGAAATGTGGTATATAGATACTTATAAGCTGATAGGTATTTAGTATATCTATACAAAATTGGAATCAATTTTCATGGTAAAGATGCCATTTTTGAAAGGTGAACATGGAATTAAATGGTGTGCTGTATCAACACAAATTGTGCTGTTAATAGTATAGAAATCAAGTGGCCTTGAAATTGCTTCATGAATGATACACAATTCACAAATATTTAGTAGTTTGTATCAAAACTGTAAGCAACTGAGTTAAACCATTTAAAAAAACAACAGGTAATATGTTAAGTCCACAAGTTGTCAGACTTTTCTGTTAATTCTCAATTTTTGGTTATAAAAACAAAGGTATCAAAATAAACAGTGAGGAAGCTACTTTTGTTTGTTCAGGTATAGCACAACTAACATGTAAAATCCAGTGCTTTTTCTCCTTCATTATATCTCTAGATGATTTTCTATATAGATTCTCATGAAATCTTTTCATATCTATAATTTGTGATTCTGAGTAGTTTGCCTTTGTGGTTGGGTGTTTTGTTTTGTATAGTCAATATAACTATTAAATCTCATTCTAAATGCAAATGTAATAACAGCATTTCTAATATTTTGATGTGTATTGTATCCCTTGGATGCTAAATTTAACCTGGGACCGTAACTAGACAACCACTTATATCAAAGACTGAGACTGGCCGGGCATGGAGGCTCGTGCATGTAATCCCAGCACTTTGGGAGGCTGAGGCAGAAGTTTGAAACCCACCTGGACAAGATAGTGAGATCTTATCTCTATAAAACACACAAAAATTAGTTGAGTGTGTTGGCACGTGCCTGTACTCCCAGCTACTCAGGAGGCTGAAGCAGAAGGGTCACTTGAAGGCAACCCCCTTGGGTCCCCTCCCACTGTGGGAGCTTCTCTGTCCTCTCAGTAAATCCTGCTTAAAAAAAAAAAAAGAAGAAGAAGAAGGATCACTTGAGCCCAGGTGGTTGAGGCTGCTCAGTAAACCAGGATTGCACCATTGTACTCCAGTCTGGGCAAGAGAGTGAGACCCTGACTCAAAAAAAAAAAAAAGACTGAGGTTGTTGAAATGCCTGCTCTCTTTAATGTTGTGGTCACTCTTTACTTAACAACTCTTTTTTTTTTTTTTTTTGAGTTAGAGTCTTACTCTAGTATTGTTATCCAGGCCCCCTCTTAAATGTCTGTATATGAAAATCAACTTTAAAATTATTGAAAAGTAGCTGGGCACAGTGGCTCATGCCTATAATCCCAGCACTTTGAGATGCCGAGGTGAGAGGATTGCCTGAGCCCATGTGTTTGAGACCAGCCTAGGCAACTTGACAAGACCTCATCTCTACAATAAATAAAAAAATTAGCAGGATATGGTGGCACATGCCTGTAGTTCCAGCTACTTGAAAGACTGAGGTGGAAGGATTGCCTGAGCCCAGCAGGTCGAGACTGCAGTGGCCGTGAGTGTGACAGTGAGATTCCAACTAAAAAAAAGTAAAAATTATTGAAAAGCACAGAATATGATACTGGAATAGACAAAAGCGCAAGAAGTAGTTGATTAATTTGCATACATTCAGTCATATTTGCATGCTACATAATTCAATGGTTCCAAGTAAATCAAGAAAATTCAAAGGATATGAACAGGTAGTTTACACTGGAGGATCTCCGAGGATCCTTTCATATGAAAAGTTGCTCAACCTCATTATAATCAAATAATTGTACATTAAAACAACATTGAGATACCTTTTCACTGTCATTAGTTAGATAAAAATGAAGCAAAATAACGACAGCTGCATGTTGTTGAGTCAGTAGCATTGGGCTATCATATACTTGCTGTTGACAGTGAAATTTGTTATTTGGAGAGTGGTTTGGCAACATCTTGTTTATTTAAAGATGTTTATACCCTAACCCAGCTTCCATATTCTAGTGGAATTTTCAGCATGTGTACTCAAGGAGACATGCACAGAATGTTCATTGTACATATTATTTTTAACTGCAAAAACATAGAATGGGTAAATATATACTTGTGGTATATGATCATTAAAATGAATTAATGCAAAGCATATATTAACTTGGATGCATCTCCAGGAAGTGATCATATTGTAGTACTAAGATTACTTGGCTAGGATCACAAAGTTACATACTAGTCTCAAATTGGAGTATTTTGTTTTTGGACTTAATGAGATTGTATCTTTTGGGGGGGTACTTTAATATTTCTACATTTGGTATAGTTAATACCAGGAAATGCACAAAAAACTCAAACAGCCAAAAACATGTTAGGGAGATGTTTACACATGAACAGTTTTCCTTGAATCCAGTTTATATTAGAATTAATAACTCTAAACCTGAAAGAAGATATTTAAGGAAATGTACACAAAGTCCAAGATGACCCTTTCTTTTTTGACTAGGAGTCTCACTGTTGCCCAGGCTACAGGGCAGTGGCACACTCATGACCACCGCAGCCTCAACTGCTGGGCTCAGGCGATCCTTCTACATCAGCCTTCCAAGTAACTGGAACCACAGGTGTGCCACCACACCTGGTTAATTTTTAATTTATTGTAGAGACGAAGTCTTGCCGAATTGCCCAGCCTGGTTTCGAACCTGTGAGTTCAGTCCTCTCGCCTCCACTTCCCAAAGTGCTGGGATTTCAGGCTTGAGCCACCAAGCGTGGCTAAAGATGACCCTTTCTAATTGAATCGGTTGACAAAGCTAGCAGGAAGTTGCTTAATTAGGGCAGTTTTTTTGTTTGATGGAAAACGTTTAGTATTAATGGATTCACAGCTCAGGGGTTTGCAGGATTTGGTGTCCTCTGAGTGACTGATTGTGTTACAGATAATACAGGCACTTTCTTAGTAGAGTCACATCATCTGGAAAGGTGGCTACGAAAGACGTCATTAAGACTTATGTCCTGAGGGCCCTTCTAGCTCTTCCCCAGCTTAATGTTTAATCTAAATTCTAACAGACCCATATAGACGAAGCAGAAAAATACAGTTACTGTAGGTAAGCACAGAAGAGCAGAGCAAAGTGACAAGTAACAGTATTAAACAGTGCAAACATTTAAACACTCCCCGCAGCTCAGGAGAGCATACAGGTAGATAATCTGTGACGCCCGATAGTGCCGCTTTAATGAATGTTTACAAGGCAGACTCAAGGAAAATTCGTTTCTTTAAATGTGTAGGTGTGTAAAAGCTGGAAAGATGTCTATTCCAAGATGGATACAAAATAAAATGGTAGACTCTACCACAATGTGGAAGTGATAGCTGCCCAATAACAGATATCACACACAGTTTCTGGAAATTTCTCCTCATATTTAGGAAGCCCGTGCCAAGTTTTCCTAGGACAGACACCTGTGTGTACCCAGAGGCTGGGGCTCAAGCTGGCCCTTCTCAACTCCAGACCGGACTTACCCTTGTTGAAGGAGACTTAAAAGATATACCATGATAAGTAGGATGTTACTTTTGTGCTACTATTGCAAAGCGGGAAACAAGCCACTCCAGGCCTTGCTGGCTTCACACCCTTGCAAAGCCGGAGACACTGCTCCTGACAGATTCCTGCCCCACGGCGCAGCAGGTCCCAGGATCCTGAGGGTCCCATCCCCACGCCTCTTACCCGGCAGCCCCTGCGGCTACCCCGCGCATGCGCCCTGACGCATTCAGATGCCCGCGCAGACTGGAGAGCGCGGGCACGTCGTGCCTTGTGCTGTTGAGGCTACGGCGTTTTCCCGCGGTTTTTGTGTGAGCCTCAGATTAGGTATTCTGTTTGTGTTGTTCTTGGGATTGTTTTTCTTTGTTGAGTACACAAAGCAGGGTGAAAATTCCAGAGTGGTTTCTGTGGGTCTGTTTCTCTAAAACTTGCCCCTCAGCCCATTAAATTGGCTCCCGCACCTCGCGGAAAATGGAATGAATGCACCTCTTGTTCCACCTGAGGAGGGGCTCAGCTTCAAACCTTCCCGGCTCTTCTGCTTCCCCCGTGCCCGTTATCTGCAGGAGGTCAGAGAGTCCTCTCACCTCTGGCTGCTGGGTAAAATACTTGTGGAAACTCAGCGGGGACCTTTGGGGTAAAGGTGTGGGGTCGTCCTAGTCCCCCCCATGACCACGGCAACATTCTTGGAATTTGTCAATTGATAAATATGAACATCTACCCTTGGTGTATAATTGATGTGTTGTTATTTATGCAATATATGACGTGGTATGTCCAGAATATTGCTGCATTTTTACAAATATCTTAAGTAGAAGCATAGCATTGACTAGTATAGTGTTTACATTAATAGGTGAACTGTAACCGATGATAAAAATCTGCATAAAAGCAGCTTTTATGCAGATTTTCAGGCTTTATAATGGTCATTTACTTGGTTGAATTAGGTTAGTTTCTGTTTAGTACTAGGAAGACTGCTGTTCTGTTTATCATGGCAACACAGGTAAAGAATCTCAGAAATCCACATATATGAAAAATCTAAAAATATAGCTTAAAATACTTTATACAAAAGAATGGCTGAAATAAGTGCCTGGACTTTTATGTTTGCCAAGTGTGAGGTATGGCATTAAAGTGTCCTAGCGAAGTGTAAATAGATAATACATTTGGAATTTTGGTTAGGTATTGAGGAATAGCAAAAAGCACTGATTTAATTTTTACTTGTTTGTATTTTGTGCATTTTCCTGAACCTTTTTTTCATGTACACTATTTTTGACCTTAGTGAGATTTGTAGCCACCTATGTCTTTAACTTTTTCCTTGAACTTTTTTTTTTTTGAGAAAAGAAAGACCAAAGAAGGAGCACAATTAATATTATGATAAATACAAAAACACAAAATGTACATTTTTATCAGAATAAAGAATGCATATTTTATTTATCTTTTATATATTCCTTATTTCATTTTCATTGCAATTAGACTTACTTGACCTTTCTATTTACCCCTAATTAGGACTCTTTTTAGCATCTGGAGACTTCACTATCGTATCATGTCTTTGTGTGAAGATATGCTGCTTTGTAATTATCGAAAGTGTCGCATCAAACTCTCTGGTTATGCATGGGTCACTGCCTGCTCTCACATCTTCTGTGATCAGCATGGCAGTGGTGAATTTAGTCGCTCACCAGCTATCTGTCCTGCCTGCAACAGTACCCTGTCTGGAAAGCTAGATATTGTCCGCACAGAACTCAGTCCATCAGAGGAATATAAAGCTATGGTACTGGCAGGACTGCGACCAGAGATTGTGTTGGACATTAGCTCCCGAGCATTGGCCTTCTGGACATATCAGGTTAGTACTTAGACTAGTTTATCTTGAGAGTGTGATTTGAGGCATTTGTGGGAATTCCTAGTGCTTTTCCTTCACTATTTTATATTTATTTTTTATGAGTATGGAAAACTTTTATGATAAATGGTTTTGTTTATTTATTTATTTATTTTTTGAGTTGGAGTCTCACTCTGTCGCCCAGACTGGAGTGCAGTGGCCACTCCCGGCCACCGCAGCGTCGACCTGCTGGGCTCCGGCGATCCTTCCGCCTCAGCCTTCCCAATAGCTGGAACTACAGGCGTGTACTACCACGCCTGGCTAATTTTTTTGATTTATTGTAGAGATGAGGTCTTGCCAAGTTGCCTAGGTGGGTTTTGAA
>CAUYQG010125436.1:0-10750 GCA_963574415.1 Tarsius wallacei | reverse complement strand
GTAGAGGACGCCAATGATAAGTGTTACTAGAAGAACAGCCAATGCCACGAAAACTGCAAACAGGTTACTTTTAGTTTGGATGCTGGAGCTTGGGAGAAAAACTTCTTCACAACGAGCTCCCGTATAATTTTCAATGCACCTACGGAATAAGATTTTAGATAAAGAATCGCACTTTCTGTTTGATTAGTTAATTTGGAGAGAAAAAAAAAAGACTTCCAGTTGGTACAAAGAAAAAAGACTAATTTACAGACTGTGAACACAGAATAGATATGCCTTCCTATAATGCTCAGAGCTACACTAAAACTAAAATGCAGTCTAATTTTTGCTACTACCTTCTTTTTTAACTTCAGAGAAATTACAGGACTATTCAATCCTCTTATTGTCTAGATTTTCAATGATGTAATTATCCATACTAAACTCAAATTCATCTAAAATTTATTTATTAGTATAGGTGAGAATCTAAACGTGTACTTCCTTAAACCTAACTGGTTATTCAAACCCTATTTATTAAATAATCAGTGCCTTACTCACTGCTTAACAGTGTCTCCTTTAACATATGTCATATTTATATTAGTAACAGCATTTCTTTCTATTCTTCTGCAATGATCCATATATCTAATCTTGGGCCTTTACCACACTGCTTCAATACTGTTACTTTATAATATGGTTTTAATATCTGGTAGTCCTACTCTCTCTACCTTACTATTTTTTTTTCTAGAATTTTTTTAACCTCATTTGCCAACCAAATTTTTTTTTTTTGAGTTGGAGTCTCACTCTGTCGCCCAGACTGGAGTGCAGTGGCCACTCCCGGCCACCACAACCTCGACCTGCTAGGCTCTGGAGATCCTTCCGCCTCAGTCTTCCAAGTAGCTGGAACTACAGGCGCGCACCACCACGCCCGGCTAATTTTTTGATTTATTGTAGGGATAAGGTCTCGCCAAGTTGCCCAGGTGGGTCGCGAACCCGCGGGCTCAGGCAATTCACTCACCACAGCCTCCCAAGGCACAGGATTACAAGCTGAGCCACTGAGCCCAGCTGCCAACCAAATATTTTAAAGCCATTACTTTTAGCTCTCTAGAACTATATGACAAAGAACCATAATTTTTGGTATTACTAATTAATTCCCTTTTCCCTGTTAATATGTTAAGAGGATTATAAAATACAGAGATTGACTTAAATTAGCAAGAATGACACTGCTTGGTACCAGATTAATTTCATCATTTTATAGATGCATTTAAAATAAAAATCATATTTTAATATAAGTGGATGTTTATTTATAAAGCAACTTAAGAAGTTATAGGGTCGACTTGGATAAAATTATACTCAGCAACAATTCTGTATTAAATGAAGTTGGTTTTACCTAACTGGCTGGTTTTAAGCTGACTTTACCAAAAATAAAAAGCTTGATTCTATTAAATTAATTTTTCTTACCTCTTTCCAGCTTAGGTAGGTATCTAGAAGTTTTATCTCCATTTCTCCTACCTTTGACAAATAAGGATACAGGTCTAGAAAGTTAACATGTGAACTAATTACTAGCTTTCACAACTAATGTGATAGACTAATAAAGCAGTATACAAATAAATAAGAAGAAAGAACATCAAGATATAGCACGAGGAATCCGTTTTAGTTAAATGAGCAGACAAAAGATGTTTTAATAACTGCAAGCCCTGCTCAGTGGGAGGCAGTGGTGTGACTGGTAACAGCTTACATTGGGGGTGTCAGTTCAAGCAAAGCAGCAGTCTAGATTCTCTCCAGTTACCAGGGGATTGAGGAGACACAGAAAGGGAAAGCAAGGATAGGATATGAAATGCAAGTAAAAATATTTTGGGAAAATCACAATTGCCTAAGATCTGAATGTAAAATACCAATCTTTCCATAGTTTAAGTCGGTTAAGCTGAGAAGAAAAAAGATTAGGTGAAAATAATCAGTTTCTTTCTCCTCTAGCTCCACCTCCCACTTCCCAAAAAGGGATGAACACACAGCCTCCAACAGAAAGTCACCACGGAGACTGCCCTCACATCAGTCCATATGCCATCACAAATCTCAGAAGGAAAGGGCAACATCCTATACAGTACAAAGGCGGGGTGCTAAAGCTAGTCATCACAAGTATCTTTAAAATAATAAAGATAAAATAAACACTCCTCTATAATTTATCTGGTTGGGTTTGTCTTTTAAAACAAAAACAAGCAACAATTATTTGTGATTGCTGAAAGTTTTTTAGAGAAAAGTTGGCGCCATGAAAGAAATTCCTATTACGGTTTTAAAATAACTCTCAAGCTTTCAAATAATGTTAAAAATGGGGCTCAGTTTCCATTCTAGAAAAAATAACCAAAATTCAAAATAAATTCTGGGATGAGACAGTATACTTCTTTTATGAGAAAGATTTATTTTTTAAAAAAGTTAATACACTCATTACTTAGATCTATTTATTTCTCTTTTTTTTTTTGAGTTGGAGTCTTACTCTGGCGCCCAGGCTGGAGTGCAGTGACCACGCTCATGGCTTCCACAGCCTCAAACATGCTGGGCTCAGGCAATCCTTCCACCTCAGCTTTCCACAGTTGGAACCATATGTACCACCACACCTGGCTGATTTTTTGATTTACTGTAAAGATGAGGTCTTGTCAAGTTGCCCAGGCTGTTCTGGAATCCCTGGGCTCAGGCAATCCTCTTACCTCCAGCTCTGGATGACAGGTGTGAGCCACAGTGCCTGGCTCAGATTTCTTAAGTCTGTTAAGTTTAGGTAAGCTTGAACATCAAAGAAAAAAAGACAAACTAACCAATATGACTAACCATAAATAAATACTCTGAGTTGGAAGGAGTCAAAGAAGTGGTATAAATATAAGCTTAGTGGTCAGATCAGAATTTAAGCAAACAGAAAAAGGCATATAAGGGAAACCAATCAGCAGTAGGGTGTTCAGTCATCCTACAGCTGGGGTAAAGCAAATGCATGTTCTTATGGGAAGGTAAAAATCTGATGATAACTTTAAGCAAAGCAAAGTCAAAAAAAAAAATCTTATTACCATTCAACCAGTCAAGTCAGAATATAGAGAAAGACTAAGACAAATTTAAATGTTACGTTACTATCCAAGAAGTAGAATTAGATAGCCTAAAAATGAATTTTAAATTTTCACGTATTTATCATACACAAAAGTAAACACTGCCTACAAATGACTGTGTACAAAGACTCTAATTCTAAAACTCTAGTTCATTTATGAAAATTTATGAGCTCAGTGATGACACAAATATCAAGCAAATATAATTAATCAACTCTTTTAAAGATAATTAAGGGTGAATTAAGTACATACAGACAGACAACTGGTAGTCCTAGCACAGCATTTAAGCAAAAGACAGAGAGATCAAGTGTTGCATCAGGTTTTACGCAGAACCAAGGAGCTTTCAGTTCTTGTGTGTAAGTAACTCTCTTGCTAAATTGCTTCTGGACCTTACTTATGCACAGACTGCCAAGTAGCAAACAGCTGTGCCACCTAATGAGGTGAATACCAAGCACTGAGGGATCACGCACATTTTCCTGGAATGAAGATTAATGCTGGAACAAATACAAATGCTTCACCGAGTAAGAAATTCCACATTGGTTTTGTCTGACCCTAAACCCAGAAGCTGTGTTTAGTGCACGGGACACGGAATCAATTAATTATATTCTACAGCATTCAAGGTAAGTTGTTACAACATTAGAGACCTTTAGCATGAATAAAAGAACCCAGTTTTAAACAAACAGAGTGTCATTTAGCTTCAAGAAAGAATATTGGACTGTGAGCTGGAAAAAACTGGCTTCTTGACCTCATTCTCATGCTTGTAGGCTGTGTGCTCTTGGGCGAGTCACTTAAGACTCTGCAAAATCAAAATAGCACCACTTGCTTTTACTATTTCATCGGGCTATCATCAGAATCAAGTAAGAAAGTCTAAAAAATGCTTTGAACATTGAAACACACTATACAATTAAAATTGAAATAGAAGTCCCTTTACAAAGGCCATGTTTACATGTAAATACTGGACTACAGGGAATAAAATGCCTGAGAAAAATTATAACTGGAAAGGTCAAAAGCATGATGATGAATATATGTGCTGTTATTATTAACTATTTCTCGGAAACAAGAAATAAAGTTTATATGCTAAAAAGAGTTCGCAAACTAAAGGAAGACTCAACGTCGGTGCCACTTCATTTAGGCTGACCTGTCTTGTAAAGAAAAAGTCTAATACTGGCATACACTAAAGTTGACTTCCACTTGATACTTTCTGGCAATCAAAATTCAACCTGAAATTCATGACAAATGGAAAAAACTAATAAAAAATAAAATGAAATAAAACTATTGGAAGTGTTCATGAAAACAAACTGACAGCATGGGTTTGGATCCCTTTAATAGCCCATGGCTACGTAACAACACACAAACATGGCCAGAATCCTGTGAAACTCCGACCAGATTTCTATAAACCAACAGTCAAGGAAGAGATTGGCTCAGGACTTGTTTCTCTTATTAGCCAGCACTATAAATGCAACCTCATTAAGCATGTATTAGATTCTTAATAGTATCTAGAGACATTTAGCTAATATTCAATCTTACAAAAATTATGTTTAATGTCATATTCATATGACATTAGCACCACTAAAAACTGATATTATTAGTACTTCAAATGTATTAATCTAATTTAAGTCCAGTAAAAAAGCAAAATGTCAAATTTCAAGATTGACTGTTACCCAGATAACTCACATGCTGAAATGGACTACATATTGTATCTGAATATAAATGACAACACAGTCTGCATAGAGAATAATCTATATTTGTCATTAGGTAGGGTATTGTTTATAGTTTCACTATGAAAAACTACAATTTTTTAGCTTAAGTAAATCACTGTGAGAATTAGAAATATTTTATTTACTAAAATTAGCTAAATGCAGTTAATGAAAAAGCATGTCAAGTGATGAGAGTAAACAATGGAAGTGTTCAACCATGACCTTCGTAACTAAGTGCGTACATTAGCCAGACTTCTCCAGTGAAGATTTTTTTGGAAAAACACCCATAGAAAGCTGCTTGGTTCACCAGAATACTATGACAAAATTCTGGGATTTGTTGATTTTCCCAATATTGTCTTCTTTCTCCATAGTAACAAAATAGGTGATTCAAGCCTGTTCTCCCTATTTTACCTGCTTCAAAAAATGATCAGGGAGGAAATCTAAAAGTGCTCTTAAACATAAAGTCTAGTGCTGGGCGTGGTGGCTTGTGCCTGGAATCTCAGCTACCTGGGAAGCTGAGGCAGGAGGATCACTTGAGACTAGAAGTTTGAGATGAGCCTATGCAACATAGCAAGACCCTTGTCTCAAATAAATAAATAAATAGTCTATTATATTTTTTTAAAAGTCAGAAGAAAAAGTAAAACTACAACAAAAAGGCCACGTT
The DNA here is from genome assembly GCA_963574415.1 of Tarsius wallacei. NCBI lineage: Eukaryota > Metazoa > Chordata > Mammalia > Primates > Tarsiidae > Tarsius > Tarsius wallacei. The sequence goes on along the minus strand of CAUYQG010125436.1, from coordinate 5,336 downwards.
TTTCATAGTTTATCATATTATGATTCTTGATGTAAAAATATTTATACATAAAAATTGACATGTCAGTTTTTCCTTTCTTTTAAGTAATAATTTCAGTAAATATAAAATTATACTATACTATAATTAATATAAATAATATGTTAATGGGCCTTTCAATTATAGAGGTTTTTCACTGTTCGTGTTTTGGTAAAACTTTAAGCATCTGTCAAGACCATGAACCAAGAACAGCGGAAAAACTTATGCTCTTAAATCACCGGGCACTCAATTACACCACAGTTCTAAATGGACAGGATTTATGCTGGCATCTTACCTTCCCAGGCTTCAGGTCTCAACAACCTTCTAATGCAGGGAAAATCTCATGCCCCAGCTTGGAATAAGACAAAGAGAAGCCAGCATCAGTTCACTTCCTGACAAAAGAAGTTAAGTATTAGAGCTGGGCAAAAGTCACAATCGTTACTCTGCACAGCATTCCTACGTAGAAAATGAAATCTCACTGATGACATAATGGAATCGTTTTCAGCAGCCTGCTAAAGGAAACAATGAAGGATAAAGACAGTAACCAAAAGGATAACCAGAATTTGGAAGCAAATGCACAACTTGGTAAAACATCATTAGGCAACAATAGAAGAAAATGAAGGAACTTCAGAGATGTTGCCTTTCATTGGAACAGTAAAGAGCTAACCTGAGTTAGTTCTGAGGGGTAGTTGCTACTCTTGCACAGGTGACACACATCAGTGAGACAAACTGAGGTAGAAGGGAAGCAGACCTAAGAGAGCAGGTCTGTATGTTTCCACGGTTTTGTAACCATCCTGCCATGTGATAATAAGTGCAGTGATCTGGCAAAATGTAAGGTTTAAAGAAGGCATATCCTCTTTTAAGTTTTGTTCTAAGCCTGGTGAGGTCAAGAAAGAGGTTTCAGTTATTTCTGCAGAGAACACTAATGAAAAATCTTTATCAGAAGCAAGGTTACTAAAATAAAAAGTGTTAACAAAATGTGCAGCTGAATAGAGCAGTTGTTTTATGCATTTGAAACTGTTCTTCTATTATAAGCCTCAAGGCTGTGACTTCCGTTCTGTGTCCTAAAGGTCAATCTAATTCCTGATGTTTAATAAAGCGTATGGTACAGTGCCAAAAGTCACAGGAAAGAGGACTTTGTTCTAATTAATATCACAGAGACATTCTGGATATTTTTTTTTTCTTTGAGCTATAATCTTTACTAAATTTAGAGATAAAAAGGTAGAGAAGTCTTATCTAAAGAGAGTGCCAAGAACCAGCTTATTTTAACCATCTGATCTTAAGAAAATCTGAACGTTTTCTGTGGTTAGTAAAACAACTCAAAAAATCCTGACAATTCCTTTTGGAAACTGAATTTAATAAAACATCCAGTGAAACCCAGCAAAACTGCTGACAGACAAAAAACACAACATACAATCAGATGAGACAACATGCCAAGTCTAGAAGCACAGTACATTTTGGTTTTCCTGCGTTTTCCAATTGTAAGTTATCTCTAACTTTTATCATTTTACTTTCCTATAACTAGCCTTTCATTCATTTATCACATGTTTATACTCCTAAGCTGCTTCTAGCTGCGTCTCTTAAATAGATTTCAGTCTTTATCAACTGACAAATGGTTTCCACCCACCCAACAGCAGGAATGTAACTGTTGCGGACAGGGAACAGCTTGGTCTCAGCCAAGGCGCTGGGAGCCTCTCTGGTCTAAGCTTGTGGCTGTGTGGGCAGGTACTGCTTGGGAACGCCCCTCAGGGAGGGTCCTGGTGAAACCAGAGCTTACTAAATCACGATGGGTAACTATTCCAACAGATTATCCTTTGCCAAGTTAAAACTCTTCCTATCACAAAGTTCCACTTCCACACTGTGCAGTGGTTGGCTCTAAAGTGACCCTCAGGATGGGTCACAAGATGCATGGAGGAAAGTGAAGAAAAGGCCTCACCCAGGTCATGATGCAGGGATGGGTGAAGACAAACCCCTTTCCCTCACTCTTGCTCTGATATCCTAGTAAACTCCAGTTAGAAAGTTGAAAGATTAGGGGCTGACTGACCTTGTGTCCAAGTTGGCCAAGAAGCCAAAGACTGCTGATTGGACTGTTCTCTAGCGAAAGACTTTGAAGTAGACAACCAAAAAAAAAAAAAAAAAATTACCAGGTATCCTGTCAAATGCACTCATCTGGGTTATCTAATTCTATAAGAGCCTGCAATTTTTATTGTCTCTAAGCTAGTTTACAATTCTGTAAATTGTAGAAAACTTATACTAATCCAAATGAATTTTGCCCAGTATAATACAACAGGATGCCCTGTGGATATCAACCAGTTTCATAACTACTTGTAAATTCATTTCAACATGTCTGATTACCTCTATATGTATACATTGCTTGAGTTCTCCCTTGAATCAGTTGTGATATCTACTGGTTATTATTAATCAGTTTCTCATGAATTAATCACTTAAATACACGTTTAATATGTGTACATTTTATATTTGTATAAAAACAATTTTCCCTTTTATAAAAATTTATTTTATAAATTTATTTACTTTATAAATTAATGCCCATGGAATTAACAGTTTTACTACATATGCCATCACTCAGAAGCACCTGGCTAATTTAAAGATGAAATGATGCCAGTTGGGTGACAATACTTTGAAAGAATGGGGCTTCATCTTACAGGATGCAGTACATGGCTTTGAACCAGAGACCATCATATGGTGATGTATCCCCCATAATCAGTAGAATAAAAAGAGAGTCTATAGAATGGGAAAAAACATTTGTAAATCATGTATCTGTAGAGGGGTTACTATTCAGAATACATAAAGAACTCCTAAAACTCAACAACAAACTAAAGCAATCCAATTCAAAAATGGATAAAGGACTTGAATGGACATTTCTCCAAAGGAGATATACAAATGGCCAATAAGTACAAGAAAAGATGCACAACCTAACTAAGCATGAAGGAAATGTAAATCAAAACCACAGTGAGATGAGATGCCACTTCATACCCATTAGGATGGCTGCTATAAACAACAACAACAAAAGAAAAAATAAGTGTCAGGCCGGGCTTGGTGGCTCAGCCTGTAATACCAGCAATTTAGGAGGCCGAGGTGAGTGGATTACCTGAGCCTGCGGGTTCGAGACCCGCCTGGGCAACTTGACGAGACCTCATCTCTACAATAAATCAAAAAGTAGCCGGGCATGGTAGCATGCGCCTGTAGTTCCAGCTACTTGGAAGGCTGAGGCGGAAGGATCGCCGGAGCCCAGCAGGTCGAGGCTGCAGTGGCTGGGAGCGGCCACGGCACTCCAGTCTGAGTGACAGAGTGAGACTCCAACTCAAAAAAAAAAAAAGTGTTAACAAGAATGTGGAGAAATTAGAACTCTTGGGCACTGAGAGTGGGAATGCAAAATCGTACAGCTGCCTTAGAAAACAGTATGGTGGTGCCTAAAAAAAAATTGAACATAGAATTACCATATGACCCAGCAAGTCCACTCCTGGAAATATATACAAAATAACTGAAAGCAGGGACCTGAACAGGTATTTGTACACCCATGCTCATAGCAGCATTATTCACAGTAGCCAAAAGGTAGGACAACCCAAATGTCCATCAACAAAGAACAAACAAAATGTAACAACTACATACAACGAAATATTATTGAATCTTAAGAAAGAATGAAATCTTGACACATGCTACACATGGACGAATGCTTAAGACATTATGCCAAGTGAAATAAGCCAAAAACAAAAGTACCGCGTGATTCCACTTACTTGAGGAAGTTAGAATAGTGAAACTCATAGAGACAGAAAGTTGAATAATGGTCACCAGAGCTGAGGGGAGGCGAAATGGGGAGTTACTGTTTAATAGGTACAGAACCTCAGTTTGGGATGAAAAAAAGTTCTGGAGACATACGGTAGTAATGGTAATACTGTGAATGTACTAAATGCCATGAATTATTTACTTAAAAAATTAGAATGGTAAATTTTATGTTATTATATTTTGCCACAGTAAAAATACATAGATAATTTTTTTAAGAGAATACTTGAATTCATTTAAACCTCTAAATTAAGTGCTATGGTAAATAAGAATAATACCTTTGTAAAGTGAGGCAACCTTGAAATATATGTAGGATTTGAATAAACTTAGATAGAAAGGCAAGAGAACAATTACAAATTCAAGGAAGGTAACACAAAGTATAGCTAACATAAATAGTGAATGGTTCTGGTTAGAATACAAACTAAGGAAGATGGAAGGCCACAAAGATAGTCTGGGACCAAACTGTAAAATGCTCTAAAAGCTAGGCTAAAAGCTGAGTTATTACTTCATGAGTGGTAGATGCATAGGTGTGACGGCTGCCACTGAAGATTTTTTTTGTTTTAGCAGGAGAGGTGATGAGATTAGGCCCCAGGAAAATCGGTTAGGGAACATTTCTACAAAGCAGGGGTTAAGAAGGTCCAAGCTAATAAAGTGACAGTAAGAACAGAAAGGACTAGAGAGATGAGAGCAATACAGCAAAGGGAGAAATGTGGTTTAAGAAGGGCAATGACAGAGTCAAAGATAAGTCGGCAGTTTCTCAGTGACAGGGCAGTTGGGATGTCACTAACAGAAACAGAAAATGAGTTGGGATGGAAAGTGATATTCACCCTTAGATATTGCTACTATAATCTACAGGGCTACATTACAAGTCCTAAGATCCTAATATCATTGGAAGTGATTTTTTATTTTTTATAAAATATGACTTCAAATATATCTACTATTCAACTTCATGGAACCCTCAGTCACTACATTCCTTCCTTTCCCCAGTCTCCCTTCTGTTCCCACCACCACCACTCCTCACGGCCTTCCAGGGTATTTAAGAACTCTCTCAGTGAAGAACAAACAAAATGTAGTACATATATACAATGGAATACTGTTGAATTTTAAAAAAGAATGAAATTCTGATACATGCTACACGTGGATGAACGTTTCAGACATTATGCCAAGTGAAATAAGCCAAACACAAAAAGTATTGTGTGATTCCACTTATATAAGGTATTTGATTCACATTGCACAGAGTACCGAATCCCACAGAATCTCCTGTTGTGTAACACGGTGACCTTGCTTCACCCTCTATCCCTCATGAACACATGGGGCATGGTTTCAACTTTTCTTTTTTTTTTTGAGTCGGAGTCTCACTCCGTCGCCCAGACTGGAGTGCAGTGGCTGCTCCCGGCCACTGCAGCCTCGACCTGCTGGGCTCTGGCGATCCTTCCGCCTCAGCCTTCCAAGTAGCTGGAACTACAGGCGTGCGCAACCATGCCCGGCTAATTTTTTTATTTATTGTAGAGATGAGGTCT
>CAUYQG010125435.1:0-29710 GCA_963574415.1 Tarsius wallacei | reverse complement strand
ATGTTGTCTACCTCAACATCCATTACCTCCTCTGTCCATAAAATAAGACCCTTGACATTTAACTGAGCAGGCTGTTAGATTTGCAGCATATAAAAGAAAATTCTACTACAGTGGCTTCAACAAAACCAATTTTTTTTCTCTTATTTAAAAATAGTCCTGGGGACGGTCGAGGCTGCAGTGAGCTTGAATTATGCCTCTGCACTCCAGCCTGGGTAACAAGGGTGCTGTGGTAAGTCATGATCACGCAACTGCACTCTAGCTTGTCTCAAAAAAAAAGGTTGTTTTCCTATACCATTCTTGTCTGATTGTGGTATAGGGGTTATAGGAGCCTCATAAAATAAATTAGAAAGTGTTCCCATTTCTTATATTTTATTTAAAAATTTGAATAGGATTGATATTATTTATTACTTATAAGTCTGATAAAAATTTGCCAGTGAAGTGAGCTAGCCAAGAATTTTCTTTATGGGTGTGACATGGTGAAATATGTATTTAGTTTTTGTCTGTTTCCTGGCATACAACTCCTAAAATCCTTGCAATCTCCAAAGTGTCCTACTGTTGACAGCTCTAGGCAAAGGCATGGTTTAAGAGTTGGGACTTTCAGCTCCACTCCCAACTTCCTGGGAGGAGAGAAAGGTTGAGGGTCAAGTTGATTGCCAATGGCCAATGTTTTAATGAATCACGGTTATATAATGTAGCCTCCATAAAAACCCCAAACGGCAGGGTTTGGAGAGTTCCTGGAGGGTGTAGCACTCAGAGAGGGAATGAAAGTTCGTGCCACTTACCCCATACCTCACCCTATGCATTTCTTCCTCTGTACCTTTGTAATCACCTTTATAACAATTTCCCAACCCCCAGGTCATGGACCAGTTACAACTCTGTGGTCTGCTAGGAACCAAGCCACACAGCAGGAGGTGGGCAGCGGGCAAGTGAGCAAAGCTTCATCTGTATTTAAAGCCATTCCTCATAGCTCTGCCTTCTGTCAGATCAGCGGTGGTATTAGATTCTCATAGGCGTGCAAACCCTGCACATGTGAGGGATCTAGGTTGTGTGCACTTTATGAGAATCTAATGCATGATGATCTGAGGTGCAGCTGAGGTGGTGATGCTAGTGCTGGGGAGTGGCTGCAAATATAGATTAACATTAGCAATGACGTTTAATTGCATATCCCCTGCACCCCAGGTCCATGGAAAAACTGTCTTCCACAAAACTGGTTCCTGACGCCAAAAAGGTTGGGGGGCCACTGCTGTATAACAAACATTTTACCTGAGTTCTGTGAGCTGCTCAAGCCAATTAACCTAAAGAGGGGGTCACAGGAGCCCCAACTTGGAGATCGTCAGTCAGTAGTTCTGGAGGCCTGGACTTGCAACTGGCATCTGCGTGAGAAGGGGATCAATCTTAGAGATTGAGCCCTCAACCTGTGGGATCTGACACTATCTCCAAGCAGATAATGTTGGAATTGAATTGGAGAACAGCCAGTTGGCGTCTGCTGCAGAATTAATTGCTTGCTTGGTGGTGGGCAGAAACCCCCCACACATTTGGTCACAGAAATCTTCTTCTGTGTTGAAATTTGTTGTGGTGGTGATGTGAGAACAGTGGAAAAACACAGTTTGAAATGTTCCAGAACAATGGGACATTCTTTAATTACGGATTTGATTTCTTTACCAGACATAGGGATATTTGGATTTACTATTTGTTCTTGTGTCCATTTTGGTGACTCATTATCTTTCAAAGAGTTTGTCCATTTAATCTAAAATGTCATATGTACTGGCATAAATATTTCTGTATAATATGAAATGATGTCTCTCTTTTTTTCCTCTATCAAGTTTATTAAGGGTTGCCAATATTATTAATCTTTCCCAGAGATTCAACTCTAGCTTTGATCTCTTCATTGTTTATTTTCCATTCCATTGATTTCTGCTTTTATTTGTATTTCCTTTCTTATACTACTTGCTTTAGTTTTAACAACTTTTCTTTTTCTAACTTCTTAAGGTAAAAGCAGAGATGGCTTATTTTAGGCCTTTCTTGTCTTCTACTCTAGCTTTTAAAAGCAATAAATTTCCCACTGAGGATATTTAGTTAAACCTACAAATCGTGATAAGTTGTGTTTTTATTATCATTCAGCACAAAACATTTCCGGTTGAAGGTCATATTAATCACCAATGGCCAGTGGTTTAAACAATCATACCTATGTAATGCAGGCTCCATTAAAAACCCAAGAGGACAGGGTTCAGAGTGATTTTTATTCTACATTTGATGTTAGCCAAAAGATTAAGAAGTGATTCTGGTGACTTCTTTTTTGAGCTATGGTACTAGTGTGCTGAATAACTCCCAATAGACTATTTTTAAATTATGGAGAGAAATACACTTCTATTTTATATAAACCACTATTGTATTGGGTTTTCTGTTATATGCACCCAAGCTGAGTTATAACCAACATGAATGCTAAAACAGTATCTGATAATTTACTAATATATTTAAGTTAACCACTCTAATTTCAGTAATATGCAATTAGCCTGGTTTCCCAGTTTCTACTTTAAAGAAGAGAGTTTTTTAATATGCAGAAGAATAAAAGTGAAAGGTAACAGGATACTAGCTTTCCCTAATAAGAAAGCCAGATAAAACTACAGACCAGTATCCCTTATGAACAATGACACCAAAAATTCTCAACAAAATATTGCAAACACATCTTGACAACATATTAAAAGGGTTAATAGTTTAATCCTTTTGACTAACTGGTATTGATTCTTGGAATGTAAGAATGGTTCAACCTATGAAAAAATCAACGTAATATGACATTAACAAAATGAAGGGGGAAAAAAGCATGATCACCTCAATCAATGCAGAAAAAAAGCATTTTACAAAATTCAGTACCCCTTCAGATTACAAAACAAAAAATAAGCCTGATACAAATGGAATAGAAGGAAACTACCTTAACATAATAAAGGACATATATGAAAATATAACAGCAAATATCATATTCAATGGTTAAAAGCTTATCTGCTAAGATCAAGATGATGCCAACTTTTGCCCCTTTTAGTCTACATGATATTGAAAGTTCTAGCCAGAGCAATTAGGCAAGGAAAAAAAAGGCATCCAAATTCGGAAGGAAGAATTATAATTATCTGTTTTCAGAGGATATATATGATCCTTTATGTAGAAAACACTAAACATTCTACACACATTAAAAAAACTGTTGGAATAAGGAAATCTAGCAACATAGTAGGATACAAAGGCTATATACAATAATCAGTTTGATTTCTATATATTAATAGTATAGGCCGGGCTCAGTGGCTCAGCCTATAAATCCCAGCACTTTGGGAGGCCGAGGTGAGTGGATTGCCTGAGCCCGCAGGTTCAAGAACAGCCAGGGCAACCTGGTGAGACCTGTCTCTACAATAAAATAAAAAATAGCTGGGCATGGTAGCACGCGTCTGTAGTTTCTGCTACTCGGAAGGCTGAGGCGGAAGATTGCTGAAGCCCAGAAGGTCTACACTGGGGTGGCCGTAAGCATGCGTGCCACCGCACTCCTCTAGCCTGGGCGAAGGAGTGAGACTCCAACTCAAAAAAAAAAAAAAAAAAAAGAAAAAGAAAAAATTCAGAAAACAATTCCATTTACATTAGCATCAAAAAGAATAAAGTACTTGGGAATTAATTTAACCAAGGGAGTGAAAGACTTGTACAGTGAAAACTATAAAACACTGCTGAAAGAAAGTAAAACACAAATATTAGAAAGCTATCCATGTTTGTGGATTGAAAGACTTATTATTGTTAAGATGACCATACTACCTACCCCAAAGCAATCTACAGATTCAATGCAATCCCCTATCAAAATTCCAATGACTTTTTTTTTTGTAGAAAGAGAAAAATCCATCCTAAAATTCATATGGAATGAATTTCAAGGGATCCTGAATAGACAAAACAATCTTAAAGAACTAAGTTGGGGGGTAAATATTTCCAGATTTTTCAAAACTTGCTGAAAAGCTAAAGTGTGATACTGGCATAAATACAGACATACAGACCAATGAAAAAGAACAGAAAACCCAGAAATAAATCCTTGCGTATATGGTCAAATGACTTTTGACAAGGGTGCCAAGACCAAGCAATTGGAAAGGACAGTCTTTCCAACAAACAGTGCTGAAAAAACTGGTTATCCACATGCAAAAGAATGAAGCTAGACCCTTACCCAACACCATATAAAAAAATTAACTCAAAATGAATCAAAGACCTAAATTTAAGAGCTTAAACTATAAATCCATCAGAAGGAAACTTTGAAGAAAAGCTTCATGATACTGGATTTGGCAATCATCTCTTAGACATGACACCTAAGGCACAGGCAACAAAAGAAAAAAATAGACAAATTGGACTTCATCAAAATTGAAAAGTTTGAGCCGGGCTCAGTGGCTCAGCCTATAATCCTGAGGTGAGTGGATTGCCTGAGCCCGCGAGTTCCAGACCCACCTGGGCAACTTGGCGAGACCTCATCTGTACAATAAATCAAAAAATTAGCCGGGCTTGGTAGCGTGTGCCTGTAGTTCCAGCTACTTGGAGGGCTGAGGCAGAAGGATAGCCAGAGCCCAGCAGGTTGAGACTGCAGTGGCCAGGAGTGTACCACTGCACTCCAGTCTGGGCGACAGAGTGAGACTCCAACTCAAAAAAATAAAATTTTTTTTTAAAGTTTGATGCACCAAAGGGTAGTATCCAGAGTTAAAAGGAAACCCAGAGAATGGAATGGGAGAAAATATTTGCAAATCATGTATCTGATAGGAGATTAATACCCAGAATATATAGAAAACTCCTAAAATTCAACTGGGGGTGGGGGGAGAATAGAAAAAAAAAAACAACAGGCTACAGACTTGAATAGACATTTCTCCAAAGAATATATACAAGTGTTCAAGAAGCACATAAAAGGATACTCCGGATCACAAATTATTAGAAAAATACAAATAAAAACGACAATGAAATACCACTTTGTAACCATCAGAATAGCTATTACCAAAACAAACAAACAAATAAACAAATGCCAGGAGCAGTGGTTCATGCCTGTAATCCCAGCAAACCTGAGCCCAGCAAGTTGAGGCCGTGGTAGTTGTGAGCACGCCACTGCACTCCAACCTGGGTAAGAGAGTAAGACTTCGACTCAAAAAAAAAAAGAAAGAAAGGAGGAGTAGGAGGAGAAAGAAAATAAGAGTTAATGAGGATGTGGAAAAACTGGAATTCTTCTGCACTGCTGGTGGAAATGTAAAATGATGTAGCCACTGTGGAAAACAGTATGGTGGTTCCTAAAAAAAATTAAACACAGAACTACCATTTAGTCCAATAACTCCACTTTTGAATTTATACACAAAAGAAGTGAAAGCAGGGACTCCAACAGATTTGTTACATCAATGTTCACAGCAGCATTATTTACAATAGCCACAAAGTAAATGTCCACAAATAGATAAACAAAATGTGATATATACATACACTGGAATGTTATTCAGCCTTAAAAATAAATGAAATTCTGATACATGCTACAACATGGATAAACCTTGAAGACACGATGAAATAAGCTCGACACAAAAGGATAAATATTATATGCTTTTACAAATATAAAGCATCTAGAAGTAGTCACACTCACAGAAACAAAGTAGAATACTGGATACCAAATCTGGCTGGAGGAAGGGGGAATGGAAAGTTATTGTTTAGTGGGTATAGAGTTTTAGTGTAGAATGAAGTAAATGTTCTGGAGATGATGGTGGTAATGGTTGCATAACAATGTTAATGCACTTAATATCAATGAACTGTACACATAAAAAATGGCTAAAACAGGAAACTTTATGCGTATTTTACAATAAAATACAAAACACAGGCCAGGCGCAGTAGCTCACACCTATAATCCCAGCACTGTAGGAGACTGAGGTGGGAGGCCTGCTTGAGCCCAGGAGTTTGAGACCAGCCCAGCCTAGGCAACATAGTGAGACTTCGTCTCTACACACACACAAAATAAAAACATTGGCCAAGCATGATGGTATGTGCCTATAGTCCCAGACACTTGAGAGGCTGAGGCGGAAAGATTGCCTGAGCCCTGGAGGTTTAGGCTGCAGTGAGCTGTGATCATGCTACCGCACTCCAACCTGGGCAACAAAGACCTTAACGCAAAAACAAACTAACAAAAACCCTAAAACAAAATATTAAGCAAATAAAGAAAATAAAGTTACTTTTACGAAATTGGCGCATGGAGCGGGGAGGGGAAAGGAGAGCTTCTTAAAGTTAAAGGTAATGGGAATGAAAGAAGGTGGGATCAGAAATCAGGAATTAATTGGTAAGCAGTACTATACTAATAATGTCTAATTAATTTTATTTAGTGCTTTCTGAACAGATGGTAACAAATATGAAAAGTATCTAGGATTAAATATCCAGGAGGAAGATGGAAATATAAAGTATTTAATGAACAGAGATCTACTGGCAAGGTAACTCAAAAAACAGTAAGACTTCTACTCCTCGCTAATTCAGATCTTTAAATCAACACCTGAAGAACTATATTTTACTTTTAAACTACAATGTTTAGAAAACTTACAGGGCAGATTTTCCTGTGCGGGGATCTATATAGGTGGTTGTTCGTCTATTGTGGTCCACAAAGTATGGAATTCCATCCACTGTGAATCTCATTTCCCAACCTTCAGGTAAGGGCTTTTCATTTAATTGACTATAAAGCATAGGAAAAACAAACAAATAAATCATATTAAAGAGTTGTTTGTTTGCCAAGTACAGAAACTAAAAATATCCATAAACATAGCAGAAAATCTTTTAGAAAACCATTTAGTCTGGTATTTTCAATTGTGTACTAGACATCTCTATCTGAACATCCTACACAAGAGGTTCATCAACCTCCATTCAGTCTTCTCCCATCTACTTGGCCTATGTTCCCCTCATCTAGTTAATGACCCATCCTAAACATCTCATGATAACCACACTCTGCCCACTCTGCCTTAGAAGAGTCTTCACGTTCACCCCTATTTTCAATCCCCAGCACCACCCTTTCTCTGGCTTTATTCATCTCTTCTGCACTTTCTCAACAACAACCTAACCAGTTTTCCTGCTCTGGTCTCACTCTGGCCCTACTCTTATATTGATATTGCTAAAAGAATATCTTCCTAAAATAGAGATCTCATCGAGTTCTCCATATGGCACTCAACCAGCCTCCATGCTCTTTTTGTTAAGCAAGCCCCTCAGTGTTTCCTTTCAGATTTATCTCTGCACCAAAAACCTCCAGCATTCTTCCATGAACCCCACGATTTCAGTATATGGCTATTCAGCATTCCTCTAAATGATGATCTGTCACACCTATAAGTGATGTCCCACCCCTTGCTCCCAATAACCTTCTTGTGCTAAAGCAACTCAAACATCATTTACCACTTTCAGTTTGTGTTTTTGGCAACAAGTTTCCACCTTGCAATTGTTACATGTGTTTTAGAATAGAAACTAAATTATAAGCCAATAGTGACTTACATAAATGACTTAATTTTAATGTTATATATTAAAATAACTGGGGCATTAGCATAAATATCCAAAATCATTTACTAGTGAACCTAAAAGTTTTCTTTTTTACATTTCAAAATATTATACTAAAATAAACATGAGAACTGTAGGTTATTTCCTTTTCTGTCTTTATTAGTATATTCTAATACAATGGCAGCCAGTCTTTTTAGTTCAGTTAGTTGTAATACATTTTAAAAGTATACATTTTATCCATATGTGCCCGTTCATTTTTTCCTATTTTATAGGCTTCAATTTTCTTATGTGGCAGATCTGGTATGAGAGGGAACAGTGGGATGTTTAAGTTCACATCAGAAAGGAAGAAAGGGAGAGTCGGGGGGCATTTAGGCTCACTGTTGTAGAGAGCCACTATTGCTGTTGGCAGTATCAATTTTCCTCAAGTGCACTTCAGAAGAACAGAGGGTGAGGCCGAGCGCAGTGGCTCACGCCTATAATCCCAGCACTTAGGGAGGCTGAGGTGAGAGAACTGCCTGAGCCCACGGGTTTGAGACCAGCCCAGGCGACTTGGCGAGACCTCATCTCTACAACAAATCAAAAAAATTAGCTGGGCGTGGTTGTGAGCACCTGTAGTTCCAACTACTTGGAAGGCTGAGGCAGAAGGATCACCTGAGCCCAGAAAGTTGAGGCTGTGGTGGCAATGACCGTGCCACTGCACCCCAGCCTGGACAACAGAGACTCCAATTAAAAAAAAAAAAAAAAGAACAAAGGGCTGAGAACCATTACCTAAAATCATATTTTGCAAAGCAGGTCAAAAGGTTAGGCATATACAGCTATATTCATATAACTGAATACAAATGTTAGATAAAACAGACTACCAAAAATGTAAAAAAGAGATTACTCATTTGTTATAATTATATTTGCAAGATAGGCTCAGTAACAAGCCATTGTCTTGAAAACAAAACAAATTAGATAGAACTAGGTCATTTGTGTTGTTAAAATATGATTCTAACTTTAGCTTGAAAAGTTTAAAGGTCCAAGGGAGAACAAAAAAAAGGTGACTTCTCCAATTCTATCCTTAGAGAGAGAATTTTAAAGTAACTCCATAAAAAATGCTGTCAGCCAGGCTTGGTGGCTCAGCTTGTAATCGCAGCACTTTGGGAGGCTGAGGCAAGTGGATTGCCTGAGCATACGGGTTCGAGACCAGCCTGGGTAACCTGGCAAGACCTCGTCTCCACAATAAATAAATAAATAAATTAGCCAGGCATGCTAGCACATGCCTGTAGTTCCAGCTTCTTGGAAAGCTGAGGCAGAGGCCAACAGATCATTGTAGCCCAGCAGGTTGACGCTGGGGTGGCTGTGAGTGTGCCATTGCATTTCAGCCTGGGCGACAGAGTGAGACTCCAACTCAAAAAAAAAAAAAAAATGCTGTCATGTGTTGGTAGCCATTTAAAGAAAACTTATTAAAACTTTTAAGCAATGGAATATGTGTAGTAAAAATTAATCACACCAAAAGGGTGGTCTGTCTGATCTTTCTTAGTAACTGGGCGATCTTCAGGCCCCTGGAATGTCCTGTCCATTATGAGTATCTTTGTTTGCCTGGGGCTTTTTAATCACTAGACAGTTAACAATGCTGATTTATGATGGAGATTTTGGAACATGCCATATTAGTTCTGACCTTGAGAGGAACTAGAAGTTAAAGGTATTAGTAGATGAGATCCCCAGTAAGGGCTAGAAACAAAAGAACAGCCAAAAAGGCATGATGTGATATCTCAATAAAAACTCTGGATATAAAATAATTCCCTGGTTGGCAATACTCAACATCACTGTATGTTGTCCCACAACAACGCTGGTTTTTAGAACTCCTAGACTCTGCCCCCTTTGCATCTCTCCCTTCTACTGGTTCTAATTTGTATCCTTCCTCTATAACAAATGCAACTGTGAGAATACAATAGGTTGCAGTGAGTTCTGAGTATTTCTAGTGAACTATCATACCCAAGAGCCGTTGTAGGGAACACCCGGATTTAAGGTAGCTGTTCTGAAGTGAGTGGTCCTAGAGACCCCTAAACTTGTGGTTGATGTCTAAAGAGAGGGCAGTCTTGTGAAGAACTGTGCCCTCTGACTATACAGTCTACCAAATTCCTTGCAGAATAAAATCTTCTGGCAGTTTGACAAATACACAGTATTATAAATGTTATAGGCAGAACTGTGTACTCCCTGCTAGCTGCCAGTACCTCAAAAAGTGACTTTATTTGGAAAAGATTCACTGCAGATGTATTAGTTAAGATGAGATCACATCAAAGTATAGTAGGCCACTAATCCTATAAGACTAAACATCCCTATAAAAAAGGGGAAATTTGGACAAACAGACATATACACAGGAAGAATGTCATGTGAAGACTGGAGTCATGTTGCCATAAGCCAAGGAACTACAAGAAGCTAGGAGAAAGACCTGGAACAGATCCTTCTCTAGTGCCTTGAAAGGGAGCACGGGCTTGCTGACATCTTAATCACATGTCTTCAGAAATGTGAAACAATACATTTCTGTTGCTTATTTTATTATTTTTAATTTTTTTTTTGTCTTTGGGTTGGAGTCTCACTCTGTCGCCCAGGCTGGAGTGCAGTGGCATGCTCATGGTCACCGTAACCTTGACCTGCTGGGCTCAGGCAATCCTTCCGCTACAGTCTTCCAAGTAGCTGGAACTACAGGCACGCGCCACCATGCCCAGCTTATTTTTTTATTTATTGTAAAGACAAGATCTTGCCATGTTGCTCAGGCTGATCTCGAACTCCTGAGGTCAGGCAATCCTTTCACCTCCTCCTCCCAAAGTGGTGGAATTACAGGAGTGAGCCACCTCACCCGGTCCATTTCTGTTGTTTAAGTCACTCTGTTTTTGGTACTTTGTTAAGACGGCTCTATCAAATGAATACATATAACTATTATATAATGTTACAAAGATAAGTAATTATATATCCATAGTTACCAAAACATCCCAGCTACTCAGGAGAAAGAGGTGAGAGGATTGCCTGAGCCCAGGAGTTTGAGACCAGCCAGGGCAACAAAGTAAGAACCTGACTCTAAAAATAAAAACAAAACAAAAATATTAAAAAGACAACCTAGGTCAGGTGCGGTGGCTCATGTTTATAGTCCCAGCTCTTTCGGAGGCCAAGACAAGAGGATTGCCTGAACTCACAGGTTCGAGACCTCACTGGGCAACTTGGTGAGACCTCATCTCTACAATAAATCAAAAAATTAGCTGGGCATGGTGGCACATGCCTGTAGTGCCAGCTACTTGGAAAACTAAAGCGGAAGGAAGATTAAAAAGACCTTAAGAACTACTAATCTGTTCTTACTAATAATATAGTAAATATTTTGAATCTGTACATGTATTCTCATGTTCCTGTGAGGTTTTACTCTATACTCTCAACCCTCAAGCTTTCCATTATATAAAAGTAATAGTATAAATTTTTCTCTTTCCAAAGTATGTGGGAGATTAATGTTTAAGGCCTTTGGTGAAACAATATTTACCAATGATCTTCTTCATAACTGAGTCAGAAATAAGGTACAAACTTTAAGAGACCATATATCCAATAGTAACTAAACATTCTTACCCTTGACTTCTGGGGTCTTCCCATTGTGTAATTCGAGTGTTGTGGTTCACAAAATATACTCTGCCATTGCTGTCTGTTCTCTTCTCTTTGTTTTAAAAAGAAAAATAAAAGCAAAGCATTAGCATTGGCATAGTCTCCTTCCTCAAACTAAAATGATATGAATTTACCTGTTTCTTATGACATTGTTGACTTTATTCTCTCAGTATCAAATGTACATACTTACAAAAGTTATAGAAATATCATTACATCCTAGAAGCTAAATAGACTTAATTCACAATGTCCTGTCCACAGGACCTTTCAGCTCACTCCAACAAACAGCAACAAGAATTATTAACAGTTATTTAGCTTTATACACATGGTCTGATTTTTATTCTTAATAGTTTCATGAGATGAGTAATTTTACTTTTATCCTGAAGAAAATGTAAATAGGTTATGTGATCTACCAGAAACCTCAGAATTAAGATGCAGAGATAAGATGGAAACACAGGACATTTTTTCCATAACACATCATCTTATTTCTTACAATAAAATTAGGGGATAAAAATTAAATGTTTCTTTGATATATGGTGAACATTATTCAACTAGAAAAGACATTGTTTCTTTTTTTTTTTATATAGCCTATTCTTTAAAATACCCAGTTCCAAAATCCCAAATGTTTATAATAACTTTCTATGAGCTGGGCAGCAGGGCTCAGCTATCCAATTACCGTGTGTAAAGCTGCTACTTATTTCCCTCCTGCCTTTTGCTTTAGGATTCTCCTTATTTTTTTGTTTGTCTGTTTTTGGTTTTGAGCCAGTAGCACAAAAATAATTAATCACAGCCTCCAACTCCAGGGCTCTAGCAATCCTTCTGCATCAGCCTCCCAAGTAGCTGGGACTATAGGCATGTGCCACAACACTCGGCTAATTTTTTTTCATTTTTTGCAGAGATGAGGTCTCGCTATGTTGCCTAGGTTGGTCTTGAACTCCTGGTCTCAAGCGATCTTCCCACCTCACTGGGATTACAGGCATGCCACCCTACCTGGCCAGAACTTAATATTAAAATTGCAAAGATATTTGATTTGGTTATTAAAAGAGAAAATGATATCTTCATGTTTTCTAAACCTTAATGGGGAAATCTCAGGTAATCAGGGGAAATTTTGTAGAACGGGAATAAGAAAACAAGTAGAGGCTGCCCACAGTGCTTCATGCCTGTGATCCTAGCACTTAGGGAGGCGGAGGTAGGAGGATTGCTTGAACCTAGGTGTTCGAGAACAGCCTAGGCAACATAGTGAGACCTCTTTCTACAAAAAAATTGTAGAAATATAGATATTAATCTCTTCCCAGTGCTTATGGAAACACTGTGCTGCAGGGCTACAACTGGTTAACATGAGAGATGACTAGCCAGGTACAATAGCTCACGCCTGTATTGCCCCACATTGGGAGGCAGAGGTAAGAGGATTGCCTAAACTCACGGGTTCGAGATCAGCCTGAGCAACATGGTGAGACCTCGTCTCTAAAATAAATAAATCAATAAATAAATTAGCCAGGTGTGGTGATGCATGCCTGTAGTTCCAGCTACTTGGAAGGCTGAGGCAGAAGGATCGCCTGAGCCTAGCAGGTCGACCCTGGGGTGGCCCTGAGTGTGCCACTGCACGCCAGTCTGGGTTACAGAGTGAGACTCTGATTTAAAAAAAAAAAAGAGAGAGAGAGAGAGATGATCTCAGTGGTTCACTCTATCCCATGTGGCTGGTTCTCTTGTGAGCTTCTTGAGGACAGGGACCTATATATACTTCTGTGTTCCACAAAGTCACTTGGGCGGTTCTCCTCCCATAGAACGTGGGCTAGCCCATGCTGATGCTTGGGGGTCTTTTAAATAAAGAATTTAAACGCTGAAGGCTTCCTTTGATAGCCAGGCTTGGTGGTTTCCATGTGTAGTCCCAGCTACTCAAGAGGCTTAGGTGGAAGGTCGCCTGAGCCTAGAAGTCAAGGCTGTGGTAAGCCATGATCCTGCCACTGCACCCTATCCTGGGCAGCAGAGGTGAGGTCTCACTATGTTGCCCAGGCTGGTCTCGAACACCTAGGTTCAAGCAATCCTCCTGCCTCCGCCTCCCTAAGTGCTAGGATCACAGGCGTGAAGCACTGTGCGCAGCCTCTATTTGTTTTCTTGTTCCTGTTCTACAAAATTTCCCCTGATAACCTGAGATTTCCTCATTAAGGTTAAGAAAACATGGAGATATCATTTTCTCTTTTAATAACCAAATCAAATATCTTTGCAATTCTAATATTAAGTTCTGGCTGGGCATGGTGGCTCATGCCTATAATCCCAGCGAGGTGGGATGATCACTTGAGACCACGAGTTCGAGACCAACCTGGGCAACCTAGTGAGACCTCATCTCTAAAAAAATGAAAAAAAAATCAGCCTAGTGTTGTGGCACATGCCTATTGTCCCAGCTACCTGGGAGGCTGATGCAGAAGGATTGCTAGAGCCCTGGAGTTAGAGGTTGTGGTGAATTATTTTTGTGCTACTATATTCTAGCCAGGGTAACAGAATGAGATCTCGACTCAGAAAAAAAAAAAAAAAGGAATTGTGCTATCTTTGAACTACTGACTTCTCTGTTCCATCACCAATTAATTCATCAAAAGATGAGATTCATCCTGTAACTGAATTTTTTAATTTGTTCAACATATCTCAAAATGAATAACTGATGAATT
The DNA here is from genome assembly GCA_963574415.1 of Tarsius wallacei. Lineage (NCBI taxonomy): Eukaryota > Metazoa > Chordata > Mammalia > Primates > Tarsiidae > Tarsius > Tarsius wallacei. Next base: position 15,932 of record CAUYQG010125435.1, on the reverse strand, counting down.
CAAATTTTTAAAAAAGCAGTTTCTAAGAATCAGCAATTTTCAAACAAAAATGTAAGATTAGCCCATGCTGACAAAGATAATTTTTACTTCCTATATTTTGAAGAATTGATACCTACTCTTCAAGTAACACTTATTTAGATCCTTTGGCTCTTTCCTTAAGCAAGATATTACAGGATGAGACTTAGTCCAAATTATAGCCTTGTCAAGTGAGTATTTGGTAATATTTAGTTTTATTTCTAGCACTGACTCCAAGATTTCAAGTAGCACTGATGACAGGAGTTACAATAAAAGCACTAGTATCGCAAATCTGTGCCTGACATCTCAGGTACTTTCTATCTCAACTGGGCCTAAAATGGAAATAGAACTCCAAGTATGAATGTTATACAAAAAAAATGGGACTCTGCATATCATGACACACCCTGAATGCTAACATGGGCTTTGCTGATCAAGGCCTGGTGAGTGCACAAACTGCCACCATCTCTAACGCAAAAAGAAGCACCCACAGTGCAAAGCTTGCACTTGTTACATGACAGCAAGGTAAGTTAATGTCTTGGAAGTCACATGAAACTAATTTATTTGCAGATACTAGAACTGTCTTCCTTTCCAAAAAATATATATATCTGGCTGGTGTGGTAGCTCATACCCATAATCCCAGCACTTTGAAAGACCGAGGCAAAAGGACTGCTTGAGCCCAGGAGTTTAAGACTGTAGTGAACTGTGATCACGCTTCTGCACTCCAGTCTGGGAAACAGAGTGAGACTCTGATACATACACAAGCAAAATATGTGTATGTATATGTGTGTGTGTGTGTGTGTGTGTGTGTGTGTGTGTTTTAAAAAACTGTTATAACCTCAAAAGCACAGCCTAAGTACACGGCTAAGCATATATTCATTTTTCATCTGCCATATAAGTTCAGATTTCAGGGTCAGAGGTTTTCTTCTCAAAAGCTAACACGAGACTGAGGATGGTGGCTCACACCGGTAATCCTATTACTTCGGGAGGTTGAAGCAAGAAGATCACTTGATGCCAGGAGTTTGAGATCAGCCAGGAAAACATAGTAAGAGCCCATTGATTTTTAAAAAAAGAAAGAAAGAAAAAAACACCAAAAAAACCTAGAAGTTAGCATGAAGGAAGGTAAAATTAATAGCAATAGCAAACTTGTTTCCTATTTATGTTCTAATTACAATGCTGGTAACAGCAATTCTTGGAAGAGGCTATGAAAACCAAAATTTCAAAGGTAGACATACTTGCAAACTGAAGGCTTATTATATAGGCCAGGTGTGGTGGCTCATGCCTGCAATCCTAGCACTTTGGGAGGCCGAGGTGGGAAGATTCCTTGAGCCCAGTTCAAGACCAGCCTACACAACATTGCAAGACCTGGTCTCTACAAAAAATAAAAAATTTAAAAATTTTAAAAAATCAAAAAATTAGCTGGGCGTGGTAGTACATGCCTGTAGTCTCAGCTCCTTAGGAGGTGGAAGCAGGAGGATCACTTTTACTGCCCAAAAGTTTGAGGCAGTAGTGAGCAGTGATTATGCCATGGTACGGTAGACTGGACAACACAGTGAGACCCAACTCAAAAAAAAAAAAAAAAAAGAAAAGAAAAAAGAAAGCTCATCTATTTAATAAGAGGAAGTACTATGGCTGTAGAACTGATTTCTTACTTTGTTGAAAAATCATGTGATAAACAACACTAAAATTATTGAACATCTAGCCAGGTGTGGTGGTGCATGCCTGTAGTTCCAGCTACTTGGAAGGCTGAGGCAGAAGGATCACCTGAGCCCAGCAGGTTTAGGCTGCAGTGGCCGTGAACGTGCCACTGCACTCCAGCCTGAGAGACAGAGTGAGACCAAATAAAAAAAAATTACTGAATGTTAAACTTGAATGCACGTTAGAACATTTCCTGACTTGAAGAATAAATAATAAAAGAGAGAGACTTCTTATAATTCTATGCATTCTTTTATAAAACTATGAAAATGAGAAAATAAAGATATAAATAAATAAATAAAGTATAAAGAAATACTTGATGAGTAAACCAGCTATACAAAGTCATATTACAAAACATTGTTGAACCAAAAGCATTGTTTGTTCTCTAGTGTCTATAGGATGTGTGTGCATGTGTTAAAAATTCTTCACTGCCTAGCCAGGCACAGTGGCACATGCCTATAATCTGAGCTACTCAAGGAAGCTGAGGAAGGAGGATTGTTTGAGGCCAGGAGGTCATGGTTGTAGTGTGGAATGATTGTGCCTGTGAACAGCCACTGCACTCCAGCCTGGGCAACTTAGCAAGACCCCATATCTTTAAAAAGCAAACAAATTCTTCACTATCAGCTTATAAGATGGTAATGTCCTAGCATACAAAAGTCTGAAAAGGTAACAAAGTTGGACTTAATATATATGGTGTCACAAAAATAAAGCCATCCATCTCAGAATGAAAACACAGGCTGCAAGCTGGAATTCCATCCTGTGTCAATCCTGAGGACATGTAGGTGGGTCTCCTCATCTGATACAGTACCAGTGCTGTCGCTGATTCTACAAATAAGGCATATTCCCCAAAGGCAGAGAGTTAAAAAGCAGCACTCAGCCTGAGTAGATGGATAATCATAAACTAGCTTAGGAAGAGGGCAGCACTTCAACTTCAGAAATATGAATCCTAAGACTAAGCAGGCTATAAAGCAGCAGGGCAGGAAGCTGATGATCTGGATAACTAGGTCTTTAGAGGGAGTAGTTTTGCAAAGTGTTGTTGGCTAAAACAAAAATAAGAAAGATCAGAATAATGAGGAAAATGATAAATACAGAGAGCAGGCACCAGTTTGCAGGCAAAGGTTTTCTAATTAAGGCAGCACAGCCCACAATTTAGGGTTCTAAAAGCAAGAAGCAATCTTTCCTACAGTTGCTCCAGGAGTAAAATGTGTTTCTGACCATAACTGTGAAGCAGTAAAATTAAAATTTTCTACAATAAAAATAAGAAGATAAATATATGACCTTCAGATATATCCTGTTAGTGCACCAGTTTCTCCTTCTATAACACAAGACATATAACTCCACAAATAAAGCTGGGAATGCCATCCATGTCTGGGAATGCCATCTGACATGTCAAGTTCAATATACCTCATAAGGGCAACATCCCCTCTTCAAAAATACTTCATATAAACCATTCAGTGACCACTCTGAGTCTCCAGTAGAGGCTCCTTACCTTTAAATTGCCAGGCTTTGGGGAAGATAGAAAGAAATTCACACCTTTCCTATGTCCTCTCTTTGTTACAAGCTAGTAACAATAACAATTCTAAGTACGCCTAATACATTTTTTTAACCTTTTTGACTTACAGAAGTGTTTTGAGGATAAATACCTTAATGAAAGAAAAATGAGATTTCTCAAAGAAGGACTTACATGGGCAGTATCATTTACTAGCCATATCCAACAGTTGTCTTGACATGTCGATTTTTTCTCCATTACTTAGCAGTGCCTGAGCAACTGTCTTGGGGACCAATGTTTCCCAACAAGACTATCTAGAAATATGATCTTTTAACTTACTAAATATCATGAAACATATTCAGCTCTTTAAGATAAAACTCTACCTGGTTCCATAACTAGCTTTATTTTGCCGTTTTCCATTTCCTAGATTCTATTTTCGTTTTCATGCAATACTGTTTCCATATTGCTATTCTGAAACCTTGCTGCAGCACTATGATTATGATGTAACAACGTAACACACTTGGTAGGGTAGGCCCAGCTTGAAGTCTATTAACAAAAAATCTATTTTAATAACTAAGGACCAAACATACTCAATAACAGAGCATACTCATGTGCTTCACGGTGAAGGGCACAAAATCGCCACCCTCAGTGTTGTCTTCCCACTGCTCTGTTCCAACTCAACCTGAACTCTGTTTCAAAAGAAACAACGTGATTGCAATCTTTTTTCTGACTTTTATAAAAACAGAGTCTCACTGTCACCTAGGCTGAGTGCAGTGGCACAACGACAGCACACTGGAGCCTCAAATTCCTAGGCTCAAATGATCTTCCTGCCTCAGGCTCCCAAGAAACTAAGACTACAGGTGTGTGCCACCACATCCAGTAATTTTATTTTTTTGTAGAAATGAGGGAGGGGAAACTCACTATGCTGCCCAGGCTGGTCTCAAACTCCAGGATTCAACTGATCCTCCCTCTCGGGCCTCCCAAAATACTAGGATTACAGGCATAGGCCATCATGCCCAACTGTAATCACAATCTTTTTTAAAAGCTTTTTATTTTGAAAAAAATCATTACTCATTCATATGTACCCTTCAACCAACCAGCTTCCTCCAATATGACATCTTATATATAGTCCAATATCAAAACTATGAAACTGACATTGATACATTACCATTAATTACAAACCTTGCTTAATTTTCGCCATTTTTTTTTTAGTTGGAGTCTCACTCCATTGCCCAGGCTGGAGTGCAGTAGTACACTCACGGCTACCCCAGCATCGACCTTCTGGGCTCTAGCAATCCGTCCACCTCAGCCTTCCAAATAACCAGAACTACAGGCGCGTGCTACCATGCCCGGCTAATTTTTTGATTTATTGTAGAGATGAGGTCTCACCAAGGTGCCCGGGCTGGTCTCGAACTCGTGGGCTCAGACAATCCACTCATCTCGGCCTCCCAAAGTGCTGGGATTACAGGCTGAGCCAACAAGCCCGGCCAATTTTTGCCATTTTAAAAGCTGAATTTTATTTATATGAATGCATAGTTATATGCACTTTTATCCCATATATAGATGTATGTAATCACCACCATAATCAAGACACAGAATTGTTCCATCACCACATAAAAACCCTTTTGTTCTCTTATATTTGTACACACCTCCCACCTACCCTATCTCCTGACAACTACTAACCTGCTCACCATCGCTGGTTTTGTTGTTTAGAGAATGTTAAATAATTTGAATCATATACTATGTGATCGTTTGAGATTGATTTTCTTTACTACAAATAATGCCCCTTGAGGTCCACTCAGATTACTTTGTGTGTCAATAGTCCAGGCCCGTTTAACACTTAGAAAAATAAAATAAGAGTCAATCCCAATAAAACTCTATTATTATAATAAGAGTCAACTTAGAACATTTGTGGTATTTAACACCTGTATGGCACTCTGAGTTTAACTGACATTCAAAAAACTTCCTAGATATTCACTCAAGCAAGAGCAGAGTGTCATCCATAAATATCTGATTTTTAAAATGACAGAATTCTGGCTGGGCGTGGCAGCTCACATCTGTAATCCCGGCACTTTGGGAGGCTGGGTGGGAGGATCGCTTGAGCCCAGGATTTTGAGACCAGCCTGGGCAACACAGCAAGAACCCATCTCAAAAATAAAAAAAAATAAAGATTTTTATTATTTAAAAAAGTAATAATAAATAAAATGGCAGAATTATTTTTAAAATAAATAAATAAAAAGACCAAAAAATAAAAGAAACAACAGAACTCAACGAAAAATCTCATGGAACTTACCCCACCCAGGTGGCAAAGGACCAAGAGGATCAAATTCTTTATTTTGTGATGTAGCAAACAAATCTTGATTCTAAAAAGGACCCAAAATTGAAAAAACAATTAGCAACTTAAACAGATTATTTAAGAGCAAATTTATGAGTTCTGATTTGCTTTCTCTGGCCATACATAACATATAGAGTTCACACCTCAAAGAAGCATCACATGGTTATAGATAAATGCCAATACACTTTAGCTGGGTAAATTAAAAAAAAAAAAAAAAAAAACTCCTACAAACATTATCTAACATTTAAAATTACTTAAAACTATATGCTCATATAGAACCCCATATACTCAGCATCAAGATTCAACAATTATCAAGACATTATACAAATATGTAATCCTCATCCCCCAAATACCATATTTTCCTTCTTACAAATGATAATATATAAACACCCACCAAAAAATCATTCATAATACCAGTACCCAGAGTCATCAAATAGCTGAGAAAACTCTTGCATGTGTAACTCAAAAACAGATGATCACATACAGAACACAGAATATATAAGGAATTAGAGTAGATGGGGGAGAAAGAAGAACAGGCTGTTAGACGAGTAAAAGGGAAGAATTTCAGTTGGAATGTGTTACTGAGCCTAAAACTGCATGAAAGACAACTTAAAAGTTCTGTTTGCAATTAGCACATTGGTGGAGAGAGAGTTTTGGCTACATAAGATAAAATAAAAGGTGGAATCAACTTTTGGAAAAAGAGAAGCAGGTGTCATCCTCATTCTGTAGGGACAAGGAGTGTGCTTTAGTTTAAACATATAATCAAATAGAGATAATTATGTGATGACTCAATAAGAATTGGTTGCCGGGCTCGTGGCTCAGCCTGTAATCCCAGCGCTTTGGGAGGCTGAGGTGAGTGGATTGCCTAAGCCTGCAGGTTCGAGACCCGCCTGGACAACTTAGTGAGACCTCATCTCTACAATAAATCAAAAATTAGCTGGGCATGGTAGCGCGCGCCTATAGTTCCAGCTACTTGGAAGGCTGAGGTGGAAGGATCGCCGGAGCCCAGCAGGTTGAGGCTGCGGTGGCCGGGAGCAGCCACTGCACTCCAGTCTGGGTGACAGAGTGAGACTCCAACTCAAAAAAAAAAAGAAAAAAAGAATTGGTTAAGCCCTTTCTTCTTCAGTAAGATAAAACAAATAAGAGAGTATTTGCTTTAAAAATCGTTTTATTATTAAAAAAACAAGTAAAGGCCAAATGCGACAGCTCATGCCTGTAATCTCAGTACTTTGGGAGGTGGAGGCGAGAGGACTGCCTGAGCCCAGGGGTTCCAGACCAGTCGGGGCAACTTGGCGAGATCTCGTCTCTACAGCAAATCAAAAAATTAACCAGGCGTGGTGGCACGTGCCTATGATTACAGCTACTTGGAAGGATTGCCTGAGCCCAGCAGGTCAAGGCTGTGGTAGCCATGAGCATGCCACTGCATGCCAGCCTGGGCAACAGAGTGAGACTCCAACTCAAAAAAAAACCAAGTAAAATAAGACAATGAATCCCATATACTCAGCACCAAGATTCAACAATTATCAAGACATTGCCACATTTCTTTATCTTTTTGTGCAGCTCCTTGCTGAAGCAAAAATCTCACCCCTATATGTTGTAGTATGTACCTCTAAAATTTATGGACATTTTCTTACATAATCACAGTCTCATTATCATACCTAGCAAATAGTCAACAATAATTCTATCATCTAATACCTAATCCATAATTAAATGCACAATTGCTTATTTGTTAAAATCAGGATCCAAACAAAGTTCTCATATTATATTTAGTTGTATTGTTAAGTCTCACTCTAGAGCAGCTTCTCCACTCTGTTTCCTTTTTCCCAATGTCACACTAACCTACTACAGAAACAAGGTGGACTGAATGGGTTTTAGAGGATACAAAAGATATGCCATTTCTAATTTAATAGCATGGAAGACAGAGCTGTCAAGAACTGGCCTTGTTCCTCCCGATTGACACAATTATGAACAAGAGTGAGAGTAGGAAGGCCAGCAGGAAATTAAAAGGTTTGAGCCCAAGTTATAGATCAAGTCTGAAAAGTTTGGCTTATGACAAACTAGATTAACTTTTTTTTTTTGAGTCAAGAGTCTCACTCTGTCACCCAGGCTGGAGTACAGTAGCATGACCATGGCTACCACAACCTCAACCTGCTGGGCTCGGGCAATCCCTCTGCCTCAGCTACCTGAACAGCTGGGATTACAGGTGCGCCACCACATCCAGCTAATTTTTTTATTTATTGTAGAGACGAGACCTTGCCATGTTGCCCAGACTAGTCTTGAACTCTTAGGCTCAGGCAATCCTCTCAACTCAGCCTCCCAAAGTGCAGGGATTACAGGTGTGAGCAAGTAATAGCACCAAGCCTATTAACAATTCCTTAAGACCCAAGTCTACCCTATTGGTTCTCCCTGGATAGATTAAATTGGGGACATGCACAATGAAGCCATGGGCCAGGAAGAGCCATGATACAGTACTTTATCATGGATCATATACCCATTCTGAGATTTAAGAGGCTGGATGTATGACAGTCTACTGCCCTGTAATAATGGCTGGAACAACAAAGACTACTTCAAATACTTGACAAAAAGACTGTTTTTCAGTAACACCCCACCATTTTTTAAAATGTTAAATTCATTCATGTCAGTTCACACCCTTGGTTATGTTAAGGGTAACTAAAATAGGCTATTTAAATTCTATGTAATTTGGAGCCACTCTATAACATAAAAGAATTTCAGAAAATTAGCCAAACTATTTTGGAGTAGAGAGAAAAAAAAGAATATGGACGATGAGATAAAAGCTGTACTTCAGTTACAGTGACTCATATCAGTAATCCCAGCACTATAGGAGGATCACTTGAGATTGGGAATTTGAGATCAACCTAGGCAACACAGTAAGACCTTGTCTCTACAAAAAATCAGCCAGATGCTGTGGCAATCACCTGTAGTCCCAGCTACTTGGGAGGCTGAGGCGGAAGGATCTCCTGACCCAGGAGGTCAAGGTTGCAATGAGCCATGATTGTGTCACTGTACTCTAGCCTGAGCGACACAGTGAGACCCCCAAATCAGAAAACAGAAATAAAGAGCAAACAAAAAAATTCCAAAGACTCTGAGTACTGAACTGGTCAAGTTTACAATAATCAATATACATAATAGTTGCTCCAGAAAATTTGCTAAATCTGTCTTTAAAAAGAATGTTTTAAAATATTAGGTACGGCCAGCCTCGGTGGCTCAGCCTGTAATCACAGCACTTTGGGAGGTCGAGGCAAATGGACTGCCTGAGCCCACGGGTTTGAGACCAACCCAGGCAAATCGGCGAGACCTTGTCTCTACAATAAGTCAAAAATTAGCCGGGCGTGGTAGTGTATGCCTGTAGTTCCAGCTACTTGGAAAGATGAGGTGGAAGGATCGCCGGAGTCCAGGAGGTCAATGTGGGGGTGGCAGTGAGCATGCCACTGCACTCCAGCCTGGACAACAGAGTGAGATTCCAACTCAAAATAATAATAATAATAATAGTAGTAATAATAATAATAATAATAATAATATAAAATATTAGGTACTACAAAAAAGAGATAAAGAGATAATGGGCAGATTTACAGATGTGGATATGAAAGAGACAAGACATAAGAACTAACATTTCAAAGTATTCAGTATGTGTCAAATATATTAGAAAATTTATTTTACAAAATTCTCAAAAAAAACCCCTCAGAGGTAACTATATATATATATATGCATATATAAATATATTTTAAGATAAACCAAATATAAATATATATAAATATATTTTAAGATAAAGTAAAAGAATCTTAATGAGGTTAAATAAGTTACTCAAAGTCATATAGACAAGTAACTGTGGAACCAGGATTCAAACTTGTCTGGCTCCAAAGTCCATGCTCTTTCTCCTGGACACACATGTGGAAACTAGTTTTAAAGAAGGCAGGCAAGATAGGCAATCAAACCTAGAAGAAATTTGGCCTGGCATACCAAAGATGATTATAATTTAGAAGGAAAGTAAGATGCAAAACAGCATAGGAAAAAAATGAAAAAAAGGGTAAGGTAGATAAGACACTCAAATTTCATCTCCAAAGCTACTGGGTAGGGGAATATGGTAAAAACTGTCTAGACAAAGGGGCAGTAAAAATTGGTTTTTTTTTTTTTTTTTTTTTTTTTTATTTATTTATTTTTTTGAGTTGGCGTCTCACTCCGTTGCCCCAGGCTGGAGTGCAGTGGCCGCTTCCGGCCACCGCAGCCTCGACTTGCTGGGCTCGGGCGATCCTTCCACCTCAGCCTTCCAAGTAGCTGGAACTACAGGCGCGCGCGACCATGCCCAGCTGATTTTTTGATTTATTGTAGAGATGAGGTTTCGCCTGCCCAGGCGGGTCTCGAACCCACGGGCTCAGGCAATCCACTCACCTCAGCCTCCCAAGGCGCGGGATTACAGGCTGAGCCACCGAGCCCGGCTAGGAAAAATTGTTAAATGACAGAAACACATCCTAGTCATAACCAGGGAGTACAAGGAAGCTTCTGATAAAAGTAAGCTGTTTACATCAGTGAGTGACAGCTATTATGGTGACGAAGTACAATAAATAGGAATATGACGAAAAGGGAAGAAAGCAATGCCTGGTGAGGACAGGAAAACGAAAGGTACTGTTTTACTATGATGGATTCTAACTGGGATGGTACTGATGGCAGTGGAGGGGAAGAGATGGTGATGGAAAGAGTCAGCTCTTGTTTGGCACAGAGAATCAAATTTCTCAAAGGACTATTTTCCTTTCCTCAGAGAAAAGATCTGTGATACTTTATGACTTGAAAGATTATAACAAAGAAAGCATTAACTTTGGTATACTTATCACTATTACCTCAATAATACTCTAAAAGAAAATATATCTAGAGATATTCCACCCTGAACATGTTTGATCTCGTCTAAAAAAAAAATATGTAAAATTTAAACCATTTATTTCCAGAAAAGAACTGTTTTTATACCAAAGATAACAGTTCTGAAGCCAGAATAATATAATTAGTATACTCCTATAAAGAATCAAATTTCTTTAGTATCCCAGAGTACCAAATAATTCATTAGATAAGCTTTATCTCTACACATTAAAAAGTGATTCAACTTGATTAGCAATTCTGCACAATCATGTCCAGAGTCAAATACTCTTAGACTCAAGTCTCCAAATGTTCTGTTAAGTCGAGGCAGTACTAAATTTGGAATTGTTTTAATTTTTTTCAAACTTCTTGGGTTTACTTTTACTATTCTTTTATTCATGGACTTTAAGTTATCCTAACTTCTTTTTTGTATGTCTTTGACATTAAAAAGAGAAGAAAGTTGAACTTAAGGAAACTACAAGAATAGACAATATACAGAGAATACTCCAGACAAGGTCTAAAAATAATACATACTAATAGCAACAAATGAATTGCCATACTACTTGCGCCTGCTTTTTAGTGCTTTACAAGACACATGTTGGAAAGGGTTAAAAATGGAATACTATTCTTAGTCCATTATACAGCAGGCTGCTTACCCCATAAATGAATCTCTGGTTGAACTGTTGCATCGCCCCTTGAAGCTGACTACGTTGTAGCTGCCACTGTTCATAGTTCCGGACAGATTCCAATGTTGGCCTCTGCCACGTTGTTGTTCTTGTGAAATGGTCAACATAATAAATACGTCCCATGTTATCAACACGCCGCTCCCAGCTAAGTCAGAAAAAAAAAGCTAATTCAACAAATACTAGTGAAACAGGAGACTTAATTGTGCCTATGATTTACAATAAAAAATATTTTAAAACTAAATAAAAATTTTTTAAAAACTTGTGAAACAGACATAAAGTTTTACTTTAAAAGCTATGTTTAATTTACCTGAAGTCTTTTATATTTTTTTAAATGGTCAGTAAATGGTCTGTAAGTGAACTTAAGAGGAATGTTTCTAAAAATTTCTTAAGATACATTAGTCACGCTAGGAGCAGTGGCTCACGCCTGTAATTCCAGCACCTTGGGAGGCAGAGGTGAGAGATTGCCTGAGCCCAGGGGCTTGACAGCAGACTGGGCAACTTGGTGAGACCTCATCTCTACAATAAATCAAAAGATTAGCCAGACGTGGTGGTGAATGCCTGTAGTTTCAGCTACTTGGAAGGCGAGGCAGAAGGATCACCTGAACTCAGCAGGTCTAGGCTGCAGTGGCCATGAGCGTGCCACTGCATTCCAGCATGGGCGACAGACTTCAACTCAAAAAAAAAAAAAAAAAGATTAGCTGGACGTGGTGATGCATGCCTGTAGTTCCAGTTACTTGGAAGGATGAGGAAGAAGGACTGCCTGAGTCCAGTAAGCTGAGGCTGCAGTAGCTATGAGTGTGCCACTGCACTCCAGCCTGGGTGACAAAGTGAGACAACTCAAAAAAGAAAAGAAAAAAAGAAAAAAGTTATCCGTTTCTTTCCAATGTTCTTTTTATTGCTACAACCAAAATAGGGACACAAATTGTATAGTTTTCCAAAATATCAAAAAGCATTTTTTTCACATGAATACAACTACCTTCTTATTTATCACTGTAAATGCAATTTAAATAGCTTGCATTTGCAAGCTATTTAATTAAGTAAATGTTGATAAGATAACTTGATGATTTCTGCCTCGTTGTTTAGGATTGTTTCCAATATCCAGATATTATAAGTAGTAAAATAATAAATTATTAGTACACTAAACTTTTTTGTTCCTTTGAATTCTTTATTTAGGATGAATTTCCTAGCAAGGTTATTATTATGGAGACATATACATATATGTATTTTCTGTAAGTGTAATTAACGTATTCTACCACCAGTAATCTACAAAGTTCCTCATCAACACTTAACATTATTTGATAATTTTTTTTTTTTAATAGGAGTCTCTGTTGCCTGGGCTGGAGTGCAGTGGCACACTGTTCATGGCCACTGTAGCCTCAATCTGCTGGGCTCAGGCGATCCTCCCACTTCAGCCTTCCAAGTGGCTGGATCTACAAGCATGCACCACCACGCCCAGCTACTTTTTTGATTTATTGTAGAGATGAAGTCTCGCTAAGTTGCCCAGGCTAGTCTCAAACCCATGGACTCAGGCAATTCTCTCACCTCAGCCTCCCAAAGTGCTGGGATTAGAGGCGTAAGCCACCGAGCCTGGCCTTTATTTGATAATTTAAGGAGGGCAGCCCCTCCGGTTCCCCTCCTACTGTGAGAGCTTTTCCGTACTCAATACATTTTGCTTTCTCACTTAAAAAAAAAAAGATAATTTAATAAGCAAAACAGTACCTTTCAACATGTGTTTCTTGAAGATTACTAGCAAGATTAAATATTTTTTCCATGTTTCCTACACTTATCTTCCTTGGGTTTAAAATACATTTTTTTCTTCCAATTATTTTAAATAAAGTACATGCTAAAAGCTAAATACAATGTATGAATATGTCCTTAACTTCCGCAACTATTTGGCAATGACTTCACTATTATGTACTACAATTTTTTATATAATAGAAACTTCACCTTATTATATATTACAGGGGCTATAATTCTTATTAAGTTAAGAAATTACTCTTGAAGGAACTAATCCTAAAACTCTGCAGTTCTGAGCCAGGTAAATAGTTCAGGCAGAAAAACTCGAAAAACAAGACCTATAGTGTGTTTACATCAGAAATGAGTAAAAATAAAAATTATTCATCATAGCCGGGCTCAGTGGCTCAGCCTGTAATCCCACGCTTTGGGAGGCCGAGGTGAGTGAATTGCCTGAGCCCGCGGGTTCGAGACCCACCTGGGTAACTTGGCGAGACCTCATCTCTACAATAAATCAAAAATTAGCCGGGTGTGGTAGCGCGTGCCTGTAGTTCCAGCTACTTGGAAGGCTGGGGTGGAAGGATGGCTGGAGCCCAGCAGGTCGAGGCTGTGGTGGCCGGGAGCGGCCACTGCACTCCAGCCTGGGCAACAGAGTGAGACTCCAACTCAAAAAAAAAAAAAAAATTATCCTCATGCTCTGAATAAATCAATTCTCTAGCTCTCTTCTTCCTAATTTTCACCTACCACAAAACAAAGTGGATAGAGAAGGGACTGACAAAAAGAGGAAAAACAAAAATGTAGGGAAGACAACATGTAGCTATAATCCACAATTCTGACTAAACAAAACTGTCCTCTGTAAACTCAGATACTTACCCAGGAGGTAGAGGTTCTGGTCTATCCCACGTTGTTCTTTTCTCAACATGATCAACATAGTAAACTCGCCCATGCTGGTCCACTCTCTGCTCCCAACTTAAACACAAAATTAAAAAGGCTGGTGGGGTACTTGTATAAGTAGCTTGGCTTTTTAATCTCGTCTTTGTCTTTTTCTCTTAAATGACCATATTATGGAACTCAGGCAAATAATCATGCCAGTTTATAAAGAAAATACCAACAGAATTTAGTAATAAAGTCAAGAAATGTCATCTTCTGAGGGTACCACACAATGAGTGAGATTTTTTTTCACACAACTGTCTTTTTTAGGAGACAACCTGTATTTCTAAAGAGGCTGGGGGTCAGTCTATCTAGGAGACCAAAAGTCACTCTCAATCTAATCAGGGTATACTCAAGGAGCTTAGAAAAGAATGCATTAATTAAAGTTATAAAACTTAGGCCTGGCATGGTAGCTCATGCCTGTAATCCTAGCACTTTGGGAGGTGGAGGTGAGAAGATTGCCTGAGTCCAAGGGTTCAAGACCAGCCTGGACAATTTGGTGAGACCTCGTCTCTACAATAAATCAAAAAATTAGCCAGGCATGGTGGTGCACACCTGTGGTTCCAGCTACTTGGAAGGTTGAGGCAGAAGGACCACCTGAGCCCAGAAGGTAGAGGTTGTGGTGGCCCATGTGGGTGTCACTGCACTCCAGCCAGGATGACAGAGGAAGACAAGGGGAGGGGAAGGGAGGGGGAAAGTTATAAAACCTAAACATATAGTGAAGGGCATTAATTAGTCTGAATTCTAGAAAAATTAAAATTAAAAAAGGGAAGAAGTCTGCAGATTAGCAGTATCCTTGGTAGGGTTATCCCCAAAGTGAAGAATATAGGAGCAAACCATCATAGCTTGGAATTAATAATGACTTCTAAAACCACTCAGTTTCTTTTGCTGATCCCTCACACAAACAACCTTCTAATTTGGCTTCCGAAATTGTAGACATTCCAAAAGGAAAATCGCCTATCAACATAAGAAATATAATCTGTGTAGCAATTAAAATGATCATGTGAGATAATTTATCAGCCAGTTAATTAATTTTGATTAGCATTCTGAGCTCTGGTTTAATTTGAATGTCACTATGTATATGTGTATAAAAATTACACTCAAGAGTATCTTAACACATTTGCACCCAGCAAATTTTTCACTTTCCTAATACTGATTGTGGGTGAAAATAAAAAAAATTCTGCAGTTGGTTGCCACAAACTTCTGTTTTTAAGCACAAATGAAATGATCTTTTCTAAATTGTCACCTTTTTACAATACAGCTGAAAGTTGCAGACATATCCAGTATTTGCCACGGATATCACTCTGACTAGTATTCTGTACTTTGTATCTTTATTTGAATTATAAACCAAACACATATTATTCAGAAACAGAATTTGCAAAGAAGTAAATTCACATCAGTGGCAACCAGGAACAGAATCTGTAATGATATAATTTCACATTAGTGATCTCGATGAGTTAAAAACTGGCCAGAGGTGAGGCGTGGTGGCTGTTAACAACTGTGATCTCAGCACTTTGGGAGGCTACGGTGGGAGGATTCCTTGAACCAATGAGTTCAAGACAGCCTGGGCAACCCCAGCTCTACAAATATTTAAAAACCTGCAAGGTATGGTGGTGTATGCCTATAGTCCTAGCTACTTAAGAGGCTGAGGCAGAAGGATGACCTGAGCCCAGGAAGTCAAGGCTTCAGTGAAGCGATGATCATGCTACTGTACTCCATCCTGGGTGACAGAGTAAGACCCTGACTCAAAATAACAAAAACAACAACAACAATAATAATAATAAAATGGCCAGGCATGGGGCTCATGTCTATAATCCCAGCACTCTGGGAGGACTAGGCGGGAGGATTGCTGGAGCTTAGAAGTTCAAGACCAGACTAGACAACATAGTGAGACCCCACCTGTAAGAAAAATAAAAAAATTAGCTGGGTATGGTGTCACACACCTGTAGTCCTAGCTACTCAGGTAACTGAGGTGGAGGGATCACCTGGGGCCAGCCCACAAGGTCAAGTCTGTGGTGATCATGTCACTTCACTCCAGTCTGGGCAACAGAGTGAGAACCTGACTAATCAAAAAAAAAAAAAAAAAAAAAAAAAAAAAGAAAGAAATAAAAAAAAAAAGAGTATATTAAAAAAAAAAATTAGGGGGCCAGGAACGTGGGCAAATGCATTAAAAACACCCACCACAAAG